>DWHO01000288.1:0-22211 GCA_018247575.1 Eurytides lysithous rurik | reverse complement strand
TATGTATAGTGTCAAATTCGTGTTATTAAAGTTTGTAATTAATTATTTTTATTTTTTTTTATATTTGCGATTTAATTTATTGTTACCAATCGTATTGATTATTAGTCTTTTAAACAATACAAGCTTCATAACCACAAGTATGGATACTTCGTCCGAACAAATCGCTCCAATTGTGGCATTGGTGCGAGTGGGCTTGGATCAAACAACGATTGCTAAAAATTTAAATTAAAACCAGTCTACGTTTTTTAGAGTATACCAAAGGTTTGTAGAGACAAGTTCCTACAAAAGAAGACCGACAGAATTTGAGCAACCACCCATCGTGACGACCGATTTATTGTTTCAAATTCCCTACGAAATCGTTTTCTCACGTCAGTAAACATCAAAATAGAGCTGAATAAAGTGCGTGGAGAAAACTTGAGTGCACGAAGAATGAGAAGGAGGGAAGCTTAAGGAAGCGGCAATCATCCCTTTTAGACCAGAAAATGGTCCAAAGCTGTCTGCAGCTCACAAACAAGCTCATTTAAGATTTGCGCTTGAACATCTTAATTGGAATGAAGTGCAGTGGGCATATTATTCACCGATGAGTGTAGGACATGTTTAAATGGTCCAGTCGGTCGCAGAAGAGACTATCGTCGACGTGGGGAAAGATATGTTCAAAGTTGCTTGACGAGCGTGTTTCTTTTGGAGGCGGTTCGTGCAGTGACGGTACTACCGTACAAGCGCAAAAGCCCAGCTTGCCCTACTAAGGAGTAAAATTTATAAATGTTAATTGGCACATAATTCCCGCAACGCTCAAATTTAAAAATAAATTATTCGAGAAGGAAGGATGCCGGGCTTTTGGGCTTGTATGGTAGTACCGCCGCTGGGTACGTGTATGGTGTGGGCCACCCCATTACGATGATCGAGCGAACGGAACTTGTGTTCTTCGACATTGTTCATCGAAAAAGTAAAAGAGGTGGTTTGAGGGCACGGCATTGTATAACAGAGGTTTTAGAAGCTCACATGGTACCTTACATGGGATTAATAGGATAATGCTCGACTCCACGCCGCTGCACAAGTTCGATAAATTGCGAAGAGGTTAGTATATGTAGCATGAATTGGCGCAGCCTGGACTGTAGTCCAATTGAGTATGTTTGGGACAGTTTAAAAAGTGCTGTTTATGCGAAAAATCCTGTGCCCACAACAGTGGAACCGCTAAGAACAGCGAATTCATAAGAATGGAACAATATTGCGCAAGATCGTTAAATAACCCCAATCAGAATCTGTAATAAGGGCATGTAGAGGCAATACATCTTGTTAATAAAAATGTGCTTCAACTTTTTTTTTAATCGTAAAAGCCAACTTTTCAGTAGACCATCCAAAACCAATTTTTCTTACATTTATCGCTTTTGTACAAAAAAATTGTATGGTCCTTTCCAGTGTACAAAAATACACTACGGATACTACGCTGAAGTTAACGAACTTAACTATAGGTTTCAATTTAAATAAGTGTAAAAGGTTTGAACACTTGTTTAATTTTTTGTTTCAAAGGCGAACATTGATGCAGCTTATGTGTCCGTTAGTGTGTATGCAAAATAATTGCTATCAGATTGATCGGGAGAAATTAGCAATGGGCATTAAGTGCGTCAGTTGTACTACCTATATTCTATTTGTAGAAATTAAATAATAAATAAATACATAGTAATCACCTGTATATCAATTTTCAACATAAAGGTGTATTTAATAGCATTTGGGGTATGCTTTGCGTCTAGTTTTTTCGTTGTCTTTGAATGTGTAATTAGTTTATATTTAGAAGATTATTCTTTCTGTTAATATGAGTTATATATTAATCATAACACGTGTGGTCATAGATATAGTAAAACACCCCTGTCATATAGGGCAGAGGCCTTACGCCGGCAGTGCTTTTTAGTTGGTGAACATAATTCATAAATATTTGTAAATAATAATAAAAAAAGCCTCTGTATTGTTTAAAAAGATCGTAAATAATTAAGTAATATAACATGTAGTTTTTTAAAGTTTTGACCATATTACATAAATTGCAAAATACGTATTTTTTAAGTAAATGACAAAACGAACATGTCTTGCAACAGAGGTCAGAAAAACTTTAACAACAGTTCATTAACACGCAGTATTTTAATCTGCAACGGTTAAAAACTCTGCTTGATACTCCGTTGCGTTCCACCATTTTATATATATATATATATATATATAATGTGTATAGACGCATTAATTATATAAAACTGAGAACATAGCCTTCTAAATTAATACAAGTAACTTAATACAACTTAGCACAATCCCACCTTTGATGGGATTGTACTGCTATTGATAATTTTCTAGTTTCTGATTTTTTACTGCTTTCGACAACACAATCTCAATTTTTTATGTTGACCTCTATAACAATATTTTGGTTTTTACTGCATAAAAATATACCATACCGCTTCATTTTAGCTAAACAGATTTTTATATAATCTGATGGTCGAATAACCCTTCTTAAGAATTGGAAATAATGCGTGTATATTAAATATACAGCAAGGTTTCGGACATTAAATAAAAGACGATTTTTCATTTAAAATACACGTGTGAAAAGTCTATAAACTCATTTAATGTTTAATATGTTTTATCCTTTAATTAAAAATCTTACAAAAATCATAACACCATTTTCAATGTAATTCTTTTTACTTAAAAATACTGAAAATTATTTGTGTAATTAACTTAGCATGGACAAGATTTTTCTCTTTCGACGATTTTTCGTATCATGTAAAAAATATAAGATTTCTTCTGGGCAAGCTAGATATTTCTGTTAGCCCATTGCTAACAGAAATATGTTTTTTAAAGTAATATGTGCAGTTCAGATAGATGCCTGTTAGACTAAATAAAAACATGATATGTAGTTAGACAGGTGCACTTATTTATAACCAATAATTGCTACTCACAATTATAATTTTGCAATTATCTTATTAAATTGTTATATTACTGTTTTAACGCTTTTATATATGTTTTGTGTAGTAGTGTATAGTGTAACACTATACATTTGAAAAATTGTTTTATTTTATAATGTATAGTAGGTATCAGAGTAATTATGAAACATCATCATCTAATTAAATGTTTTTCACATCCGTGATTATGCTAAGCGTTGATTACCATAATCTTAGAACCCGAACGCCTTGGTCATCGTAATTGTCGTCTTTTTTATCGTTGTCTCGCTTTTGGTGGTAACTCGATGCGCACCACCCGTAAAATCGGTCAGCGTGTAGGAGACAATAGTGTTGCCTCGAATTAGAGACGGAACGAGCAATTTACGGAACAATGGCTCGATACCAACTATACGTCGAAGGCCGTATTGACGTAACGAAAATTAAATGAATTGAGGAATTTGGATAATTCTTTAGAGAAATATATATCTGTTTATTTCTCCTAGGGGTAGACGTGCAAACGGTTCCGCCGATGTACTTTCCACCTTAGACACGTGAGGTTGATAATTTCATTGGTGTAGAATTCTTTTAGTCTGTAGAAACCACAGCATTGGCAGTTATTCTGCCACAAAGGAGTAATGTAGAAGCATTAAACTTTTGTAGCAGTTCGTAGCCTTAGTGTGTTGTTCTAGAGAAGTGTGTCGTTTATTGTTAGGTTAGGTTTACCTGTTTGTTAACCTGTTTGGAGTAGTTATTAAGCTTTCGGATTCGGCGTCGCAGGTCGTGGGTTTGATTCCCATCTGGGACAAATATTTGTATGAACTACAGACTTGTCGGTGTAGAACTTACGTATGTAAAATGCCTTTATAACACAAGATATTTCTATCCTACAATAGGTGCAGCACTCCTTTTATCATAGCTCGTAGCTTGTCACTTAATTTACTAATATATACATATATGTATATATTTTGACTAAATGTTATTCTTCTATGAAGCTATGATTTATACAACTCTCATATCATTGCAATAGCAAAACCTGGTTGGTTTCTTTTGGAGAGTCTGGTTGTTTAAGTATCATATCGATTTAATATATTTTATCGCTAAGTAGTGAAAAACTAGCGTTATAAAAGCAATGTTACAGGGAAAAGACTTAAAGCCAGAAACTTGTTTCTTAAAAGTGTCTTTTTCGTTTTTCCTTTTCTTTTATTTACAACAAAACTAACGTCTTTCCTATTAGCCGCAAGGAAATACAACGAAACGCGTTTACAATAACTTCGTATGCCTCATTTACAACTAGGCTCCTAGAATATTAATCTGGGCGGTTATAAGCAACGAGTCACAAGGTTGATGGTGTCACAGCCTCGGGAACAGACGTGGGTTGCCAGCTAAGGACCTACGCGGAAATGCTTTACATTCATGTCGTATTACGCCAATCAAAGAGTCATGTTTTAATTGAACCGAAATTGCAAAAAAACTGGATGTTATTCACAAATATATCTGTTATTTAAGACTTTAAACCTAAGATTTTTATTCTAATGTGTTAACGTCCGAATACATACTTACGTTTCTTTGTTCTTGTAATGTCGACGGTATTTTCCCTAACAGTATTTATTTATTCGCGAAGAATACAATATAATTTGATTTCGTTCTAGGAACACAACAAGTCTAAAATCTAAATTTTGAGAATCCTTCCAACGTCTCTCAACGTCCTCAATGTACAAAAGTGATGTAAATAGAAAGTTCATTAAAGAAAAAAAAATGGTTTGATATCAAACTCCGCATTTATAAAGATTACGGTGTTCTTTTCGAGTACCATATACCGAACACAAGGCTGAACCATACGAACAACTATTGTTTCTTTTCCACATTTGGGGCTTTTGGCCAGTAAGGTGATCGTATTGTTTCGCTAACAATACGTCATTGTTAGGATGACTAACTGTATCTTATAACGTGACGAATACGTCTCGCCTCAAATTTGGAAATTTGTCTCTGAAAAACTGTTACAAGTGTTGCTATGTTTGCTAAAAACCAATATGAGGTCAAGCATGAATTCGAGACCATTAAACGGTTTTGTTAACACGTCTGTATAAGATAATAAGAAAAAGATTGCATATAGCACTAACAAGTTTGTCAAAATTTCAGTTCATAAGTTAGGGAAGGATCGAAGCATATATAACAAGTATAATAACAATCCTTCCCTAACTTATGAATTGAAATTTGACCTTAAATCTTAAAGGTTGTTCCGTTTCCGATCCGAGTGTTTTACAGGAAAATCAGCGCTTTCCTTGTGTTAGTTAGTTCAGTAAACTGTTCAATGAAAACGACTCAATCACAGTTATGTGAAATAACTTACGCGAGAATATGTAAAAATAACTTATTATAGGTATTATTTTTCGAAATCATTGAAATTCCAGAACTGCGGAAAAGTGCCAGTCTCTTTTGTAACTAATAAGATGACAAACAAAACCATAAAGCGTTTATATTTTCGTAGAAAACGGAATACAATCTTTAGAAGAATTTAATTATTCACAACATATGTATATAGTTAAAATTGTTTGTTGAAGAAATGTTATATTGAAATTATTTAAGACAAGTTGCTCTACGCACATAGTCAGTACCTATAAATTATTCTAAATCTATAGATCGAAAATCCGTTATTATAAAAGGATATTGTCATAAGTTTTCTAAATTATTCATTAAACCTGTAAAAATCAATTAAAATATACAACAAATTCTTACTGTTATCTTCCTTAAATTTAATATATTTTGTAATAACCGGGAAACTAAAAAAATGTAATGTGCAAAGTTAATTAGTCTCATGATTTGATAATGTGAGAAAATGATGAAGTTTTTTTTAACTTCAAAAGCGAAAAAACATTATTACTTTGTTGTTTCAGTCTTGGTTAATTTTTGCTATAATTATTACATTCGAAACTTTATGAAACAGAACAGGAAAACAAAATGAATTAAGCTGTCAGAAAAACTCATTATTGTGTAAAAACTGGAATTGTCTTCTAAGAAAATAAAAAAATGTAATAAATTACTGACATCGCAGAGTTTTTCAAATTTGTGTGGGACTTCTCATACAAAAACTATACTTAATGGATACAATAAAATTTAGTTAATGCACATGTTAGAAATAGTTTATATAAGAGGTAATACTTTTCTATAAACTATTTCGTTTGTCATAATGTTTCATTATAATTCCGTTTTGATATGCCATTATTGCAGGATTCTTATGGGAGAGTACCACACCACAGCTAGTTATCCTAAGCCGTGCGCTAATGTGCAAGCATAATTTTGTTACGGTTTAGAAGGCGTTGATCTCGAATGATCCCAGCGTTATTGCTGTTAGATATTTAACCATCTTATATCTTTGGGCGAGCGCGGCACTGCACTGTTATACCGAAGTAGGTTGGTTATCAGCAGACAGAAGTATGAGTAGTGCTGGCAGTTTATTTAAAAAAAATATGATCATACGAAAAGGAAATACAAGGCTACAAATACAACTATATAGTTACATATTTAAATTTATAGAGGTAATTCGATTTTTTTAAAAAACACTGCCCTTATTTTAAGATACATTTATCTTGTGTTATAAGGGCGTTACATACACAAATTTCATACCGACAAACGCCCAAATTTGAAACAATTTTTATAGTTCATTGAAATATTTGTTCAGAGTGGGAATCGAACTCACGACCTGCGACACCAAAGTCAATAGCTTGGTAACTGCGCCAAACAGGTCATCATATTAAATGCGACATACTGTTTTATATTCATTGGTCACAATCTTTTTTGAACTGATGACGATCTTTTGCACTGCCACACTTAAGGGTGACGTTAGGCCGTTTGACTCATGGTGCGTCGCGACCGTTTCCTTACATGGACAGCGATAAGTTCTAGACCCGATAAGCAAAGATACGTGTCGGGGCTATGAGCTGTTATTTAATCATAGTTTCTCGGTGGTTTCTCTTGGGTTATACCACACATATTGCGTGACGAGGGTAACATGAGGTGTTAGTAACTAAGTTACGATTTAAGTGGTAAAACCTTATGCGGTTTTTATTAGAAAAATATTGAAACAACCACCGACTTTAGCTGGTAAACGATTACTGCCGCCCATCGACTTCTATAATAAACTGCACCTGGGAAGTTTGAATTAAAATTTCGACTCTTAATCCCACTTCACCGTGCTTTGTAGAATATAGAATACATGAATAAAGAAATATATTATATTTTCGAATTAGTACTATTACGCTCTAGGAGCGAAGCGAAGTGTTACGTGATAAGGAAGTTGCTGTGGTAGAACTACTTTGCAAAGTCCTGAGGTGGAACCAGTGCGTACTAATTATCCAACCGCTAACGTTGACGTGTAGTCATTATTGTTTTCTCTGTTTGGAGGGCGATGTTAGAATATAAAAAATGGCAATGCAATGAGTATTGCTAGTTTTTACTATTTTACGGTGGCAGAGCTACGCAGTTCCCGCTGCTGAATGGGCTGGCTCGAACTGGACTTCACGGAAAATCGGCGGAAGTATTTTTACTTCTGTGTTTCGTCCGGTGAATGAGTGAGGTGGCCAGTTATTCTACTGGCAAGCTGTAATGTAATCTCTAGGTCGACTATGATCAGACAAACAACTTGTAACCTTGTTACTTAATCTGCTAAAACCATAGATGCAATTAAATAGGCGATTAATTTTTACTTATTAGTAACATCTACTACAATCGCCTCACTTCTGCGAAGGAAAAAGAAATAATCTCAATACATACGTGCCTATGTACATAGGTATATATTTTATTAATTAAGAGTAGATTTCATAATAATTACTTGAAACCATGATATCAGCAAACAGTGGGTACTGCGTAGGACGTAAAGCTATTGTGCGTCGACCCAAAGGCGTGCATATATTTAACGTGGTAATATCGTGGTCAAGATTTAATGAACTGCAATTAGGTTGCATAAGGTGTTTATTAATATAAATATTAAACATGTACTATATATTTTACGATTAATATCTTTGTATATACTTATTTGATACTAAAGCTCCAAAACATGTTTGCTTGTTGAACCTATGTTCAATTTTAGTTAATGCTATTTTCCTTTTATTTTAAAAAATTATCTTACAGTAGAAAACATATTTTTTCTTACTTCTATTTCTTTTTCCTTATGGTAACTTATTAATACCTGAATTTATTATATTTATGGTGTCTTTACTTCCACTATAATGACAGCGGAGGCAGCTGAGTATAATGCGAAGAGTCTTCAAGAAGTTTAGCTACTAACCCCCTAGTTGTTAGTAGATTAATTACTGTCTCAATAAAATAAAATAAAAACATATTCTCTCTCTTTCTTCTCCTGCTCTTATCCCACTAGGTTGGGTCGGCACAACATGTATTTTTTTCCATAATCCTCAATCAGCCGTCATATCCTCAGTCACACCTTTCACAATCATATCTTTATTCACGCAATCCATTCACACTTTCTTCGGTCTTCCCCTATCACTTCATCCATATTCACAAAAAAAACATATTGTTATATATATTTTCAAATGTAATTATTCTTTAAGTGACATTTCAACTGTGACGATATTTGCCAAGAACGAATTATTTAAACGTTACAAATTATCGGCAGGTTCACTGTCATTACTAAACCACTTGAGTAATAAGTAATCCCGATTTCGTGGGCGCCACCTACACCTACATAGCGTGGGTTCTTGGGGTACGCAAATCCGCATTGCACGAGTAATATTACCTTGGAGTTCTTGCTTGTCAAATCAAATTAACGTTTCCCAAATGGATGACAAAAAGCATGAAACATTCTTCCGGTTAACGACCAATGCGTTAGATTATTACACGTACTTGACTAGTTCGGACAAATCTTGTTGGATTTTTGCATTGGTATTTTCCCCATTTGTCATTAATCGTTGAGTCCTAAAAAGCTCGCGTTAAAATAGTAACTTTAAATTTAAAACTTGAAGAAATTTCGTAAGTTTGCGTAACCTTATCACTAAAAGCAGTTATTATAGTCTTAAGAAAACAGTGTAGACATAATTTATTTTTGTGCTTAAATTCTAATTTATTTTAAATACTTAGCCCGCCGTAATTATTAATCATAGTTTTAAAACGTATGAGTATTGCACAGAGATGTGTTCCCACGCATGGATTGAATACAAACTTTCGATGAACGTGATGGATTCAAGAGTGATAAAATTTTACATTTATATATACTCTTTCATTAGGTGATGATTTATTTGATAATTATTTTGTTATGATAACGATATTACATTTCAGATAAATTACAATTAAGCATTTATTTGCACTAAAACTCTATTTTATTAGGAATAACTAATATAATATTATAAATTTCAAAGTGTGTTTGTTTGTTTGTCATCCTTCTCTCACTTGGTAACGTTGGAAGTATCGGATTAATATGATTTTTAACTGAAGTTGTTTTTGACGGAGTGAGATCTCAAAATGATATCAAAATCAAGGTGAAATAAGTCACTAGTGCAATAATAATTAATGATAAGCTATGTGGCATGAATGCAAATACCCAAATTTAAACGTTCCATTTTCAATAATGTGATGTGAACTGTGTACCTAGTAAAATAATGAAGTAGGTAAAAGTAATCGAAAATGTTAACTTCAATTAGAAGGAAGGTATCACATTACCTCCTTTTATATAAAATATAGTATGAGTAAAGATAATATAATATATAAAATATAGTATGAGTAAAGATATATCTGTGAATATATCCGATTTAAGATGCATACATCTTAAACATATAAACGTGGCTTTTTTTAATGGAATAGGCTGACAAACGAGCAAGCGGCTCATCCGATGGTAAGTGATCACCGCCGCCCATGGACATTAGCAGCATTACAGGACTTGCAAATGCATTGCCAGCTTTTAGAGGGAGGATTTTTGAAAAAGGTGTCTCCCTTTTGGAGAAGTGAGATGGATAAAGGAGGAGAGAGGGAGAGTAAGGGAGAGGGGACGTAGGAAGAGATAGGGAGGGGAGTGAGAGAGGGCAGAAGGGGGATGGGCCACCGGCTACCTCATTCACCGGACGAAACGCGGAACCAAAAGTACTTCCACTTTACGCCGTTTATTTGTAAGGTCGTGGTACTTATCTGGTATATACTTATACATCGAGCCGGCCCATTCAGCAGCGGGATCATCGTGACATGGTGTTATCATAGATTCAACCATGCGGCTGAATATACATTTCTTTATCCCTATTCGAAAAATATTATATACAGTTCATAAATATTGGCGACAGAATCGATATGTAATCAATAAATCGATATGTAAAAAAAAAAACCGTTTTTTTAAACGACTATTAACAGATGTTTAAAGAAACCTACATAATGTTCAATTGACTATCAAGAAAAGTCGTTAAGAAGCAGCAGTAAAAAAAGTTTCTGTACGATCTTAACTTATAGTTTAAAAGCTTTACAAAAGCTCCGAGTATTTTGAATAGCCTTTAGTCATAGCTTTGTATATTACATTCAACTCTTTGTTCCGTACGGCTCTTTAACATTCCTCTTCGTTTGAGCTAATGTCATTATTATAACAGTAACTTGGCCGTTCCACCGTTTCCATAAGAAGAACTGCATGGCATGTTTTATTAAAGACCAATCATCCATATGCAATAATGTTCATTTCGATTTACAGACCCTATTGCATTTGAAATAGACACAACGTGTAAGGTAAATTTGAATGGAATCGATGGAATATTAAAGTAGCGATATATTTTTCTGCCTACCGCGGACGTTAGGGGATTTAAAATTTGCATAAATAATTAAAGATCAAAATTGCAAAGTACCAGAAAAGTTACGATTACTAAATTCGTATATTTATACGTTTACTACAAATATTTATCAAATTTGTATTTAAAAGATAATACAAATATCCCCATAATACAAAAGAAAAGAAGAAAATGCGTAGAATGGATTAAAATATATACATAAGAATGCTTATTGTTATGTACCTATTTCAGTCTAGCAATCATAGCTGTTAAAATAGTTAAAATGTCGCGATTTTAAAACAGGAGCAAATGGGATAAAATCTAAAAAATATTCATTTATATAACTGAGTTGCGTCCGTAATTTTGTTGAGAAATCAAAATAAAATAAACAAGCTGAGTTTTTAGCCGCAGAAAGAACGCGAACAACGTAACAATGGGGCTTGTTATGCAAAACAATGGCGATATATCAGCGTAATTAGTGAATAAAAAACGTTGATGGTTTGAACGAATTCGCGATATGGACATAGCACAAATGCTCCCTGATTCCCCGGAAACAATGAAAGTGATGATCGCGACACAATGCTCAAAGGTTCTCACGCGACGAAAGTCGGCTGACGTAATTGTACACCGCAAGGTTACCAACCTATAGGTGAAAATAAGTTCCTTGGATGCATGTTAAGAGATTAGCTTCTGCTTTCGCAAACAAACACCTAATGGTTTCTTGCTTACACTGTTCTTCTTCGCCATCTACAAAAATTTGCAAGTGGCTAATTAAAACTGTAAAAATGCTTTTTAAAGAAGATTACGAGATTGAGTTTGGTGTATTTTATTATCCCAAAGTTTATTTATATATTAAATCTTAATTGCGAATGAAATATTGTTTTGATTCCCTTAATTTTACTTGTAATTGTAAAAAAAAGTAACGTATAAGTATATCGTTGAACCACTGAGAAAAGAGATATAAACTAACTTGATATTACATTACATTGAAATTGCAAACGGTAAATACAATTAAATAAAATATACATCGACTTTTGACAAGCCATTGCTGTTTAAAGTCATTTCAGGTGTTGTCTAAATAACAGAGGTTGGTTAATTTGCCGCTGATTAAAAACAATTATTAAGTCAGTATAAAGTCTAATTCGCTTTACGCAACTGGTTACGTACGCGTGATATAGTTTTAAAGCAGACATTCTATATCGCCCTAAATTGCAAATTTAAGTCTAGTTTTTTGCCCTGTGTCAAGCCAAAACTGCTTGCGTATTTTCTGTAACACATTCAAATGTAGTGAACAGTAGATTTACTATTACGAATTTTGTTCTAATTGAAACTTAATAATATATTCTTTAATATGTTTTCTATAAAAACTAAGTACACAATTCAATAGTCTTAGCTATGAATTTCGATAACATAAAACAAATATTATTTTATTTAAGTGAACATGGCTTCGATTTCACATTGGACATACATTTCGAAGATTGGATCTGTTTTTTCTATACACACTATTCATTTTACAAAATGGACAATTGCTTTATCAAATGTCATTTTATTTTTACCTTCGTATGTTTGTAAATAAGCTCGGAGGCAGTTTGAAGGCTATAAAAGGATTAAAGTATTTGCACGGCCACTGTAAAGTAGTCAGGATAAGAAGCTTTCCGTAAATATCTTTTAGATTCTTATCCTAAGCTTCTTAGCTTTCCGTAAAATGTCTTTTAATTTAAGATTGCGTTTTAATTGTTAGCAGTACACGACGTGAACTATATATTTGTTGGGATTAATCTATCATTACGAAGACGACAATTCTTGCGATGCCTAATAAATCCGGGGCCTAAGGATTTGGTGGATGGTAACAACATAGTGATAGACGAACGTGTAACAAACCTCGCAATCACCGAAAGGAACAGGCAGAAAAAATGCTCAATCTGGCTTATGAGGTGATTTAGGGTCACTTATCATTTTTAGGTATAACTTGATAAGTATAAAAATATTACTTTATTTTGATATAAATACATTAGACACAACTTTACAAAATTAATTAAAGATTAAGACAAAACCTTCCAATTTGGATTATACGTGTTTACATCGAGATCGACAATTTTACGGTGTGATGAAATTCAATAATACTCCGTCTGTTACGTACCGTTTAATATCATTACGTGGGTCAAATGGTTTCAATTTAAGATGTATAGTATTCACATATCAAATCAAATCAAATTATATTTATTCAAATAGGCCTTTACAAGCACTTTTAATAACTACAGATACAAATATTTTTAAACTCTATTATATCATTGTTAAACAGATAACCTCCTTTTTAAAACAAATGTAAAAAAGTAATTGAAACGAAAATAAAAAAATATCGTTGATGATTCATGCGCGCGCAGTCAATCGGAAGTTCGATATGTAAACAAACTGACGGACGGACGTTATACAATACTGTTACAAAACCACAGTCAAGCATAACCGCGACACTTTGGCATGTGCCGAAAATGTAAGTAAGCGCTTTCCAATTGAAGGCTGGACATCACAATATTGCTAAAGTCCTCAGGTGTCAAATGTCTTACACGTATCGGGTACGTGATTATTAAGTGATTGAGTTTGCCTTATTCTCACTTAAAAACCCTAATGTGACTCGGCGAAAATGGATATGCAGGGAATTACATGCCATTTGTTGAATGGAAAGTTAAATGTACCTCACAAGTATTAAATGTAACTTAATTTTAACATATAATATACATGACATGAGATAATTTTTCAAACTATGTACGTTTGACATGACTGAAATGAAAGTTGAGGCGCAAAGACGAAGAGAATAATAAAACAAAGTGGCACAGTACACAGTACAACAGTTGGCATTTAAAATACAATTTAAAAAAATAAATTAAAGAAGCAATAGAAAAGAGAATAATATAATATATTAGCGATTTTAAATTTATTTTATCACATTGAAAATAATATATATTTATCGAACGTTGATTTTTCAATACAAGGGAAAAGAAACGAGTCATAGATTAAATGAATCCTAATTTGCAATAGTCTTCTCAAACGCCGCAGTGCTTCTTTGAATGGGCAGAGCAGCACACGTTGCTTTGTTATATTACTATACCTTAACCTTACTTCTTTATAGATATCATAAATTTGAAAATGTGTTTTTTATTTTGCCGTTTTTTTTCTAGCAAACAAACGATTTAGATGTATATTTTGGAAATTTTTGGATGTAATTTTTTGAAGAGAGAGTAACAAAGTATAACCGTAACCGTATGTTTGTCACAGGAAAATATCAAAAAGCGGTTATCTAAGTAATCTGTAACTTATCCACAATTATGAAAAATGGTAATGCTTTGTATTTGTATATTTCAATTTCTCTGAAGTAATTCTAGCATGTTCAGTTTAGGTTTGGAATATTAAGTTAAATAAACTAGTAAATTGGTAATGGCCCAATCGTCGACAATTGGCGCAAACAATGCGACTAAACATATTATATATAAATTCTAGGTATGCCACATCACATACTCGTGCACGCAATTTGCTAATGAAGTTCATATGGCAATATTATATTAATGTTATCGTGTGTGTCTCCGCAAATTATTAAATAAAAGTCGGTAATCAGCTTAATTAATAATTTTCTAGGAAATAAAGAATTATGCATATACAATTGAGGAAATAAAGCAAATAGCATACAGCACAGTCGATTCAACGAAAGCAATTAGCTTGTAGATTATTAAACAATTTACTGATTGATTGCGTCAAACACGTAAAGTTTAATCGGTAACGTAAATTTAGTTTATTTACGGAACGTTCCAACTTTTATTTCGTATCTGCGATTTGTTCAAATATTCGGAAATAGACCCAAGCACGCAACAAAACATTGAAATGTAATCATTTGTACATTGCCGGTTTTTATGTTGCTACACTTTTCATAATGTTCTTTTATTTGTTTCACTCAACACAACATGAATCGTGAATTATACGTTGCGAAAAATACATGTTGTGCCGACCCCACCTAGTGGGATAAGGGCAGGAGGAAGAAGAAGAAGTCCACTCACTAGTGGACTTAAACTACCAAATATGTAATAAACCACATTTGTTTTATTATTAAACTTTTATTTAACTGCTATTCTGGAGTTGTTTGATAGTATAAAAAACCCTAAGTCACAATAAACGATAACAAGTGCAAATGCTTATTTTACTCAAAAATAATGGTCGAATAAGGAAAAATCATAAAATAGTACATTACTTGCGTCACCTTAAATCGCCTACACATTGTATGTGGACGCACATAGAAATACTTTAATAATGTTTTTATCAGTTGTGATTGTCTCCTTGGATAATCCCGCCCCCTAAGTTGATTTATTCATGCCAAGTAAATACCCAGTCCATAGGTGCATTTTATGAGGCGTGTTGTATTCATTATTTTCGCGTTATGCCATTGAGGATTGATACGTCATTCTCACTTATTGTTGAGGCCTTGAATGGTACAGTTGGGTGAATTTTCTGAACAAGGTTCCTTCATTGTTTCGTTTGTAGTTAGTGACCTTTAATGCGGTCGCTCACTGATAGTATTCTTGTTAGCTTACAGATGTGAGTTTTTTTTTATGAACATGGCTTGAGCTTACGACCAAGATCGGAATGCATGCATGCATATTGGTTTAACTATACCTCAGTAATCTATATAGATAGATAATATTTCGTCGTTTTTTGTTTTTAAACGAAATTTTATTCGTTCGAGGATGTTTTCCTTAGTATTGTTAATATTAATATTTTTAAAGTTTTAAATTTAAAATGACCTTCAATAACTTTGTATATTAAAAAGAATATGAGAATAAACAATAACGTCGGTAACAATATCAATAAACGTTTACTAAACCATAACAAATCATTTGTATTTTATGTAATCATGAATAATTATTGACTGTTTTGCGTTACTATTATAGCATGCCAGATGTTGGGGGCGTATATCCATTATAATTGTTATCATTTGCTTATTATTAGTCGAATCGAGAAAATTATTATTATTTAAAATTATTAACTATTACATCATTATACTATTTTAAAATTATGTGTATTATGTCATATAATTGAACATTATTATGAAACAAGACTAGAATATAATTTTGAGATTTACGCACCTTTTGATGCTTAAACTGCTTGTTTCTTGAGACACAAAGTTTGAATTAGATAGAAATTATGCTACTTATGCTGTTCGAATTTCATACACAATTAACGGCATTCTCATATTAACAATTAGCGTTATATAACACAGATATAATTATAACGTCATCGTTCAAGTAAACAATACGGCGCATAAGTATTTAAATGAGACGTAAATGGAACTTGATCTATTTAAATACCAAAGATTATTGTGCGAAGTTTAGGTAAACAATATTTTAGTTATTTGATAGCGGCGATTGTTGCAGCCGAAAATATTTTTTTTGACATCTCACACATTGCCATAGTACAAGGCTCTGCCTAGTTTGGGATCTGCAAACTAGGCAGAGCCTGTACTATGGTAATCAGACAACTGATATACAGACTTATATAGATAATTAACACCCAGACACCGATCAAATATTTTGTCCTGGGTGGGAATCGAACCTTTAGATTTTACAGTCAGGAGCACTAACCACTACACCAACAGGCCAGTCATTTCCTATTATTTCTGTGTAATTTTAAATATAGTAAATATTAACATTATGAGTTTTACTAATAACCCTTAATGTTTATTTTTAACTACACACTAATGACTTTATCTTTTACTTCAATTTACTCTCACCTACAAAAAAACAACGTGTCGAACGCTACCGTTCCAGCGCGTCGCCAAAAGTCGAGAACTGTTAAGAAGAGGAAGGTCGAAGCATCAGCTGCTTCAGGTTATTAATTAAGATGGGCAAAGTGGAGGGTAAGTGGCGCACTGGAAGAAGGAAAAAATTATGACTATCACCAGTTGATGACCTCATTTGGGGCAGGATAAAGAAAGATTTGCTGAGTTCATAGCCAACCTCAGAGTGGAGAGGAACTTGAAGAAGAAGAACTCTTGCCTACAACAATTTGAGTTGTAGCTATTAAAATAAAAGTTTATAAAAATAATCCGTGTCTATGCACATAATTTTTAAAGAACTTTTAAATGTGTTATGTGGAAAGTATTATTGTTTTATTTGTCAAATATATTTACGTTCAATATTTATTAATTTTTTTTAAATCATAAAGTGACCATATACACTTTAAGTAATGAAAATAAAAGTATTTTATCGACCATTAAATGTTTCTGCGTATTAAACGGGTATCCACCACATGTTCAAAACCATCATCATAAATAACAAAATTTTCTTTATGTACAAAGTTCAGCCGTAAATACTTATGTGACTAAATACTTATATGACTCCTTTTGACTTTGAATGCCAGCCGCATTTAAAAAAATAGACCCGTTTGTGAAGTTATAAAAAAAAATCTTTTTAAGATGAGATCGCTTCACCGTTGATGATATTTTTTTTATTTTGTAATAGCTTGAAGATTAACATCCACCCACATACGCGTATTTCAACAAACATAACGTTAAGACTATTCCTATATCCTATCTTGAAGGCCTCTTTCAAATGTCAATCAAAATTGAATAATACAGATTAGTTTTGCAAGATTAAAAAAAAAATTAAAGATGCAATTTACGAGTACACAATTTCTCTTACTGTTTTTAAATTGTTATTGTCAATTCCTATTAAAAAAATATCGTAATTACGCTTTTTTGTGATGACAATTACATCTTATTTAGATTCCATTTATAAATGGAATCTAAATAAGATTATATGTAATTTATGAATTTTGAATGGATACAAGAGACATAATTTTCCCATCCATCCCTTTTTTGTTGACAGTAAAAAGTCAAACACGTTTACATAGACATACGTTTGCCGCTGGCGTTTGTAACTTGCAAATTACAATTTGAAGGCGCGACCTAGACCGATATGCGATGGTCATCGTTCAATTTATATAGGGACGACAACTTGGTTTCAAGAGCAACTTTAGTGTGAGCTAATACCCTGAAGTATTATAACACGTCACGTCGATGTAGTTGGCCAACTGGCATACGTGACTTTGACCCAATTAGGCACCCTGCCATAAGTATAGATCTATCAAAAGACATAATAATTAATCGAAATAGATAGAATTAACGAAGTGTTATATTTTGAGCACTTACAAAAAGAAGTTTCAATATTAACATTAAGTTTGGAAATGTGATAAATGAGATTGAAATTATTGAATGAAAATGATTTGGTGTAATTTAAATTTTAATAAAATTATATAATACTACATACTAAATTATATAATTATATAGAGAACATCCGAACACGAGGGCGAAGTTGTATTAGTTAAGTTTAATTGCAATAAAAGAAAATAGAAAAATAATAAATAACAAAAGAAGCCATTAACTTTAACGGTGAAGGTTTTAATTGGAGTTAATATATAGGTAATGTAATATTATAAGTATCAACAGTGAAACCAATACTTATTATATAAAAACTATTTGGTAATCGGGTCAGCGTATCAGATGCCATATAATCGGGTTTCTCGTGAAATTAGTGGGTGTATCCTAATGGGCAGCGTGAGAGTGCCACAGTGCGCGCCGTGGACTACCATTCGTATTGGCTAGGGTTGTCAAAACAGATGCACCTAACAAATCGTATCTGATAAAACTGTGTAAAAATTTGATTTACTTCGTTGGTACGGTAATAATAATAAAATAAAACTGTTTATGTTGATTTTATCGTGACGTTTTAAATACTTTACAGCGTTCATTATCAAGGGACCGCAAAACAGTTGCCTGTAAATGTTAAAAAATAAACAGCAACAAATCTGTTTTTTTTTTAATTTATATGGTCCGTTCGTCCGATGACCATAAAAGCTTTAAGGCATAAGGCATTCAAACACTCGATGTTTAAAATAAACATCGAGTGTTTGAATGAAAAAATAGAACACGATAAAATAATTTTGTCGCCGTTTATTTTATACCATTTACAAACAACTGTTTTGCGGTAGAAATTTGAGAACCATCTAAAATAATATTTTATAGATTATGGACCATGATTTTAAGTTGGACTTCAATATGTGGGTATACATATGATCGATGTATAGGCAAATTGTAGTTGTTAAACATTCTTGCCGCATTTTACAGTTTAGTTAATAGGTTACAAAAGAAACAATTTGCAAAACAATGATTTACTAATGATTGATGATTTACTAATCATTGATTTAATAATGACAATGATTTACAAATTACGCAATCCTCTGCCATTTAGCGTAGGGCTGACGCCCTACGCTAAATGGCAGAGGATTGCGTAAGCATAGGTTATTTAGTTATAACTCACTTCACGTCCATTCGCCATCTTACCTAGTAAGGGTTTGGTATGCCTGGTTCAGTACTTATAGTCACATAAAAATATATACGTAAATATAAATCTCAACACTAATATTATAAATGCGGAAGTACGAACGTTAGCTTGCCTTTTCTCACACGGCAACAATCAATTGTATCGTATGACTAATATTAATATATGGGTTTATTTGAAAAAAAAATTACATGATATTTAAATGGACCTAAGTAAGGTTCTTTTGGTTGTCGGTTATTCAAAAGGTATAGATATCTCTATGATAACTATGTGCATAATATTCTTTCAATTACTTTAACAATTAAGAATTTATTTTATTCGATAAAATATATGTATAACAAATGTAATTTTAACACTCTGGATTTATCTTTCATGTTCGCGATGGGATTAAAAAGTGTAGTTTTTCCTTGAAATATTTATATAATATATTATTTTGACTTATTATAAGCGTAACTGCCAATATGAGTTCATTTTCGCTCATGGCATCGACTTTATGATACTTTATCTGATCCTAATACTTATATAAGTTAACGTTCTGTCAGCCAAATTGTGTAATGATTTCCACGCTACAAGGTTATGAACGTATCGCTAAAGCAAAACTCGCCTACATCTATTGCGTTCCCGTTTTACACCTTCCCACGTTCGATTCGTGCACAAATTCATAAAGCATGAATTCTGAAAAATCCCAATTCGGATGTGTTATGTTGCGAATTTGATCGATCGCTAATATGCCTTGGTGTTCGTGAAATTACGAGATTGCGATGTTATTGATGTTATTAACGCGAAAGTATTTTTGTTGGCTTGCTCTGTTCTTCTTTCATAAAGCCACAGTGCAATTCAGCTAATGCCGACAGCGGTATTCACAGACAAATATGATTTAGGGTTCTTTAAGAAGAGAGCCCGTTCTTACTTCCAAAAATCGGTTACGCATTTCCTCTCTCTCTCTTCTTACGTTATTACGTTATTAATGTCTTATGTTTTATGCATGATTTTTGGTCTTTTACATTGTACGACTCTGTAAAGCTTCATCGGGATAACAAACCCGAGGAAATGCTAAGCCTCCACGAGGTGGTTGCGTATGTCCGAGAGCGACGGTTATTATATACTTCTGGTTAAAAGTTTGAGACCACTAATAAAAAACTTTTGTCATTAGTAAATATTTTTCAAAATATTGATAGTTAAAAGTAATCTGCACACTTTTATATTCTATTGTTTATAAAGATTGCCTTAAAAGCTTATTCTTTTGTATGTAAGCCATGGAAAGGGCAATATTTTTTATATATAGCATTGTCTCCAAACTTCAATGTGAGCCGAGGATGAGCTAGTCCGATAATCAACTGTAAAATTCTTATTACCTCACTAACACAGCTGACAATTCTTTTATTTTACAATGCAATTGTTCTAAATTCTTAAAAAAAATAATATTTATTTTAACCCGGTGTTTTCATGGTTATCTACGAATATTAGCAGTACGAATATTAGTAGTCTGATTTTGTGATTTCCTAAAGTCAAGACGTCTCTAAAATGGTTAAACTTTGCGAACAGGCTATGGGACTGGAAATCTGGTCCAAATTAAAGAAATTTTAAAAAAGAAGCAGTATGAAGTAATTTTGGAGAAAAATGCTATTCCCTCCGGATAAAAGTTAATCGGCCAAGGATTTATTTTACAACAAGATAATAATCCAAATCACACTTCAAAATTATATAGGGGCTATTTAGTCGAGAAACGTGTCGGAAAAAGTGTTGAAAACATGATATGGCCACCCCAAAGCCCCGAAGAAACGTTCGGGAACAACATACCTATGCTATGTGGAATGCATTAGAAGAAATGATTGGAGGAATATCTAGCAAGAGACTATAAATAAATTAATTGCTCGCATGCCAAGATTGGTTAAACAGGTCATAAAATGCAAATGAGGATATTTTGATGAAAAATCTTTATAAACTTGTGTGTGTTTCATTTAGAACATTGCATGCATCAAGAATTCATGAATTTTAATTCTAAATATTGTGTGTAACATGAGATTTTATTTTCATTCGTTTATTGTTTTACTAGTTATTGTAGTGTATATCAAGTGAGCCATTTGCTCGTTTGTTTGGATGCAAATAAATGTTTATGGATTTTATTCTGCAAAAACGACCAAAGTCAAGAATTGTACCAATGCGAAATCTTCGCGGACGAAGCTGCGGACGAGACCTCGTTATTATAATAGATTGATGTCATTTAAGCACAGTTTAGCTTGCATTTATCGAGCGTTGGAAACTTAAACGAACAGTCTTAATTGTCTTTATCATTAAAAATAATAGGCTGTATTTCCATACCCATTATGAATATAGTATATTAGATCAGTTTTATTATTACATAAAAAATTACACTAGGACGTTACACACATACAGACGTTATTTGCTTCTCAGTTGGAATCCGGTTACATCACACTGTCGCGCTTAGGTGTCAGCGGGTGAGGTAAACGTGCAACATTGTTATGCTCCCAGTGCGGTTTCGTGTAAGAAAGCGCATTGTGTTCGCGAGTATACGTTTCAACGGACTTCCGAGCTCGATCACAATTGCTGCTTGTTAAGGTCGCAATAGTATATTTTTTAAATATAGGATTAAAATAATAACAGTTTATGAGGACTATTTTAAGTATGAAATCTTAATCATTTTTACGTTCTTGTGTATTGTGTGATATTATTAATTATTGATATTATCATAATTATGAATAATACTTGAAAATATCGACTCTGGAAAGCAATAACGCAATTAATGACACATTTAGCATTTTTTTTAATTACATTGAAATTGAAATCATCATCATCGTCATCATCAGTAAATTAAACCGCGTCGATTGGTGTATGTGTGTGTGGTGGTGAATAATTTTATTTGTGCTGGTAACTACGTTTATGATTTCATTCAAGCTGGGCCAGAACGCCGGTGAGGTCCTTCAGACCAAAACCATAGTGGACTGGCATCGTCTTAACGTCAAACTCGAGGCCTTGGACCCCCAGAATTTCATAGAATTACCACAGGCGATCACAACTACAGATGACGCCAACAAAGCGATCACCATACTAGGCTCTCAGATCACTACGGTCGTCGCAGAATGCGGGAGGGAAGTCACCGTGTCGAGCGATCGGCACTTTGATTTTCCTTTCGAGCTGCGACA
>DWHO01000287.1:0-22218 GCA_018247575.1 Eurytides lysithous rurik | reverse complement strand
TATAATATATCCTGCGCACTTGGCTGATCTCTTGTAGATCGGCCGCCGTGGCCGGAATCGGTCGGGAGGACATCATTCATGGTTCATTAACCCATTTAAACTATGTTACTTTTAGGCATAGCTTTCCTATCAGACAACAACAGTCGTACCTGATACTCGAGCCGCCCGTTCTTCTGGTCCGGCATCACGGTGTGACAGAGCGCGAGCAGACGGAAGAAGTCGTGGACGTGCTGGTCGCCGCGCCTCACCGCGTCCAGCAGCGTCGCGTCGAAGAACTTGAACTCGGGCTCGTACTCCGGGTTGAACGAGAAGTCCAACGGCTCGGTGTTCTGCGCGGAACGTGACGCGCGTTATGGCGGGAGAATTGCGTGGCCGCAGATTCAAAATGAAAATCCCGACCGGGCATCGATCGGCTACGAGGAAAACGTGTGATCACAGATTCAAAATGGCAATCTTCGAAATCGTTTATCTACGAATGACAAACTGCACCTGGAGAAGTAGTTAGCATCACTTATCTAACTGATTGTTAGCTTTGGGAGTCTTATTTTAAAAAAAATTATTGTAGCTATATTAAGTATAAATATTCCTGCTCTTTTTTATGTAACTTAATAAAAATAAACAAAATGTTGCCGGTGCAATGTCAACTATATGTATTGTTTTATTTTAAGATAATACAGGAACTCAAAGTATTTATTAACATTTATAAATTGATTTTATGATGCTAAAAAGTTTTCCAGAGAATCATTACGAAGAGGAATGTAATTTGTGGGATATCAAGAGGCAATGTTCAAATTACAATAAGACGAATGCAAGCTACAATACACGCTACAAATTTACACAAAATACGTGAGTCAGTGTGAAAGCGGAAGCATTGAAAGCACAATTACACAATAAGGCTAGCCGAGAATTTGAGTTATGTACATTATTTAATGTAAATTTTTTAGTCTCAAAATTCTCCGCTGTTTATTATTAGACCGAACATAATAATAAGCACATATCAAATGCAACACTAGTACAAAGCATCAAATACAAGTTCTAATAATGCCTTCAAAACATGCATTGGAGCGTTATTTTACAATGCAAACATACCTTGAATTTGTTAACAAATTGCACTTAACAAATTAGCCAAGTTACCTCATACAAGTTAAGTAGATGAACATGCAATTTGAATAATTTTATTAATCAATTACTCAATACGTCGAAAGAGTCTATTTATAATAAAAGGTAATATTTTAGTGTTTCAAATATAGACAATCGTATCAATTAATTTACTGTTTAATAAAAATATTTAGGTTTCCTTCACATAAAAAGTACGTGATAGGTAAATTAAAAAATTAGGAATAGAGTAAAGCATAACAACATCGAAATTGGAAGTTGTAAGTCGGTGCGTACTTAAGGAAAGTGTTATGTGGTATAGGGGTACAGATTCAAGAGAAAGATTTTCTTTTCGAGCTCGAAGATTTATTATAGATTAGCAGCAAGACCCAGCCGTATCTCCTCAATCCACTAGCCCAACTCTCGTTACTACATCTCACATCGCAATGGGCCACATACTACCTGTAAAATTGCGCCGCGTGTAGCGATGCCTTCACATTATGCGACTTCATTTTGTTACCTTCATATTCCATTAAAAGTATTTAAAACGTCCGAGTCAAAGTACATTTATTTTAAATGATGTCTCATAACTTAAGCTATGCATACGTTCAAGTTTCAGAAACAGATATAGATCGGCATAGGTGTCCTATTTTCAATCCGCACGTATACGGGCAAGCGATTCGCATAATGGGAAGGCGTTGCCAGCGCGGGCGTGCCCGCTTCACTTAGCAGGGGTGCGTACGTGTGTGGAGTCGCGGGTCGCGGGCGCGGGCCGCCGAGCGCCCGGAGTGCTGCGCCCCTGCTCGTGCTCCAGCTCCAGAAGGCGAGCGCGCGGCACCTCGCGCGTCTCCCGCGCTCCCCTCGTCCCCCGGGAGCCCCTCGCCGCCCGCTGCACCACACACACATCACACAACTCCCCTGCCACCCCGCCTACTGCGCGCTTTCGGCCCACCTTCCTAAGCATGGCAACACCAAAATACTGGCCGCCATCGATAACTAAGGGTAGCGCAAAACTTAAATACGCATGCGTGATGTTTACTCCGAAATTTCCGCGTATGCACTGTCAAGTGCAGAAATCGATTTAAAACAACTCCCCAATGCTTTAAAATGTTGTACTATAGCATCGTGTAGTGAGAGCGGGACAGAAAACGTTTAAGATTGCAGCGCGAACGAAATAACCTGACGACTTTGACAAATTTCAGAGGCGCATTGAAGTTTTGCGCCGCTTATACATCTAGTTTAGATGGTTCCAAATGTAAATGGAGTGTTCAATGCGATGGCCATTTCCAGCCATCGTAAACAGCATATAGTCGTGATAGATGCAGATGCATCGGACATGTATGTACGACACGGATTGATGAAGCGACAAGGGGCGATTCGTAAATTCCTAACCCGCAATCAGGAAATGTCGGCGGAAAATTTACTTTAGGCAAATACACTCCGTAAGCGCCGTTCTATACTTATTGTCGTTTTACGCATACACAATACTCGTTTTTTTTTCTAACATCCTTCTCCTTAAATGTTTGTGTTCCAAATTGTTTTTAAAATATGACTGTAACCTTAAGTCCTCCTACTATAAAATGGAATTTCATTAATATTGTGTTTCAATGTAATTAGATGTAATTAGTGTTTACAATTTAAGTTGCGAATATACATGTATGAATATAGCTCTTGTTTTTAATAGTTTATACAAAAATAGTTCATATAATATTTTCATTTAAATATAAAAAATAAATCAAAATATGTAGTATAGGAATGCGTGTGGTGGGGTTTTGAGTTGTGTCGAGAAGCTCAAAAAAGTATGATAAAAACATGATAACTTCTAGTTCGGTTTATTGCAAACTACATCGGCTCTGTTGCATAATATGTACATGCGAACGAGATCAAATTGTCTAAATGTGTCTACGGACGGGTGGTAGTCTGTCGCGTGGTGAATTTCAAAATGCTCATTCAATATACAAAATGCAATATGGTGTTACCGTTTGTGAATATCGATAAGGGCAAGCAAAACAAGTTATATTCAATATTTGGCTCCTATGCTAACCGTACTGCTTGTGCATGAATAATAAAAACATTATATATTACCCATGCACACACAAATAATGAGATAGTATCATAACTCAAAATGGAACACCTGAAAAAACGTATAAAAAACAAACAAATCACATCAGGCACACAAACCTGACAACCCCAAAGCGAGGACAAACCAAAAACAATAAATAATGAAAAAAGAAAAACAAACAAAACATACCAAAACTCGCGATAATTAGAGGAAATATAACATTTCTGTTTGAGATCATGCAAATCTTTGGCTTTCCGTGCTGATCGCATCTTCAAAGTAATCGGGTGAATGGTAGTGATAAAAAAAAAATTCGCACTGTCAGTTAAGTGGTACAGCCTACATGCGGGTACTATGCGGTGACGATGTACCAAACGTACTATGCTGTGCGTCGAATCGTATATCGAATTGTGACTGAGTGAATAGGAAGTGCCAAATGTTGGGTACCTCTGTCAGCTCGACCGTCTCGCCGGTGGCCTCGTCGACCACGTCGCCGTAACACACGCCCGCTATCGAGCACTTGTTGAACGTCATTATGTTCTGCGTGAGCGTGCCCGTTTTGTCCGAGAATATGTACTGGATCTGACCTGAAACGTAAACATCACCGTAGTCATTCACAAACGAATCTTTTCAAGGCGTGGAGACCGAATGTCGGAATGATTTCGATCGATTGGTTACTTTACACGTCATGTACGTGAACGATGAACGGTGTCGACTGATGTTATCCTATAACCGCGGTCTATGGATATTTTTGACACGCGTGAGATAGCAGCTGCGTTTATAATCAAGAAGAATTGGGAAAGTTTTAAATTTAACTAAAACACCGATTATTTTTTTATAGAATATTAAGCGGCCAACAAGCAAGTCGTGTGCCGGAGGCAAGTGACACTCTCGCCCATAATGACATAGCGTTACTGACCATGACATTACCGGCCATGGAGAGATGATCTTCACTAGGAAGATTGTCAAACCGAATCAAAGTAGCGCTCATATATTATCGTTTAGTGATAGAATAACAAGCGATGTAGTGATACTACACCAGTTGGAGTCATTCCATAGTTTTCCAAAAATTCTTCATAATATTATATTTTTTTTTATTTTTATTACACCATACTGAACTTTCATAACATTTACGCAACAGAGAAAGCGTGCCTCAATTATAGTGAATACGTTATTACCGAAAACATTAATGCAAATAAAAAATATAATTAAATGTACTAACATTGGATTAACTTTTGCGAGTATTGTATATTCATATAATTTGTGAATTATATTAATGTAGTCCGTGAAGAACAAATCGAAATTCAGGTGATATTTTCGAAAAGTCATAAGTTTAATAGAAGCTTATAAATTTGCATTAAAATAATACTGCGGCTTTAAATCAACGGTAGTAAAGAAAAGGTCCTTTCCGGCTAATTCTCTTAGCCCACGGCCGGTTGGCGGGGAAAGTCACAGATTTAATTATATCCAATATAGCGCCGCACTAGCAACAGCAACAATATTGCAAGCGATTAAATCGGAACGTTAATTTACGGTAAAACTGAATCTATATTTATTGACATGTTACTTTAAAAAATGTTTAATAATGCCAAGTCAGACTTAACATACGACAATAGTATACGTTATATTAATAAATAAACAGTAACATGCAGTTTTATGATTTTTTGCAACGAAAATTACATGCAGTAATATTCAATGTTTGAATTTTTCTTTTGTTTGGTTATTGGTTTGCTATTTATTTAAAATATTTATGCTAATTATTATAATAATAAAGATTAAGGCAATAAACATTTGCAATATATCGTAATTATTAATTATTCCTATATCCCTTTTAACTTTATGAAATATAAATAATAATTATAAAACAGTTTTAATACATACCGAGCTCTTCATTCAGTGTCGTAGTGCGCGCCTTCGCTGCGGTCCCCGTCTTTTCGTAATACATCTTCTCGTCCCAGTTTATTAGAAAACTCTGCGCGAATCTGATGACCTGTTTCAAAAATTGTTAATTTATTTTATTGTTTTGAGGCAGATGAAACCTAATAATGAAAGAAATGTAAAAAAAAATACAGAGATGGTTATTGTTAACAGTGGAACACGAACATAGGCTGTAACTCTGCTATATGCATTGACGTTGTCAATTTTTAACAGGGTCAAGCTTTAAAAGTAAGGGTTTATTAGCAGAAAATTTTTATTCATTAAAATTTTGACGCCCCAACAATTAACTTTATGATTATGTATTAGATACATAGTACGTTCCGTTTCCAAACGAAAAGCAAAGATATTAACACTTCACCGTTTTCTTCTTCTTCTGGCTATTATACATACATACTTCCTGATATATATACTATATTATACATACTTCCCGGTGGAGTTGGTGTGTCAATTGAGACGACAGAGAATCAATTGTAAACATAATACATTTGTATACTGATGTGATGAGTGATGATCTCGCCAACTGCTATTGTGCGCGTTATTGTGAATTCGATTGCCACTAGTGTGGGATAGTACGTATGATACACAAATACGTAATCCAAATCTTTATCTATCTATGTATGTATTATCTGATATTATGTCTTTTCTTAATAAAAAGAAGCGAAACAAGGTAAACGAGGATGAGCAACATTTCATTCTTATTGAGATACCTGTAACCCAACAGTAGCCCTGCTGTTTTTTGTAGATATCATCCATTGTTAATCCAAATGGAATAAAGCATACTTTTTTGGTACTTTTTGGGTAAAAGATATACCGTTATCTTCCATCCGTCCCAGATTTTTTAGGTAACAAACATACTTTAACAAAGTTTTATCCTTTAAAATGTTATTATGGTTTAGATATGGGAGAAAACATAGGGTTAAAACTGTGACGGTTTGGTACAATAGGGACTCAATTTATTTTTTAGACGTTGCCAACCCAACACATTACCTGGCGGACTGTTCGGGTGCCCTTACACTTAAAAATTCACTCTCCACCCAATACTCTATACTAACATCAAAATCTCACAAACCACTTTCGCATTTATATAGTACGGAGGAAATGGACATTCATGTCGGAAACGAGGAGTTAAATGTGTCTCGATGTGTTAATTGAAGGTTCCCCCTACTCTGCCTATTCGTCCGCCAAAATGGCGGTCGAACGCATAGGAATTTTACTCGATCGGATTAGCAGTACATCGTCGAGGACTAACTCGATAATACAGGTTCGGTCTAGCTAGGCAATAACTCAATTACGCTAGCGCACCGACACATGTGTGTAAACAGTGATGCTTCCTTCATCGTCTCTAGTAAAACACCGCGTCGCGCCAATACGCTTTTCTTAAAGCAGAAATCGGATTTCATAAATTATGACTGAGCTTTTGCGGAAATTCTTTATGCATGATACATTCTAGCCAATATTCCCGTCTTGTCGATATTTATTAAATTCCGTACGAACCGGTTAGTTTATAATTTTATAATTTAAAGTATATTCTTGTTGCAATAATCGAACTTTACTCCATATTTTAAACATATAATAGTTTATATACAGTTTAAAATAAACCAAAAGTGCATGAACACTTTAAATCTGTTAAGGGGTAGGACTCTTTTGCAGAGTCGGAGTGTGTTACCACAGCATTGCCTGGTTTTCTACAGCTAATGTTGCTAACGTAAATACAGGATGTAAAGAGGCACTATTGTTATAGACAGACATATCAATTTCCATCAGTCGCACATATTGCTCGTCGTGTCCTTTTAGCACACACAAAAAATTAGTTGATATAAGGTCGAAAAACGCTTATCGAAAAGTTTTGTAGAATTTAGGTTGACGGAGATGTAAGCGGCTCCGGATTGATGACTCTCAAACTATTAGGAGAAATGCAACTTGCTACGTTGGGATTAGGTCAAAAATCGCTTATCGTATGCGTGAAACTCACCTCGACGGAAACGTAGAGCGATATCGGCACGACCGTGTTCATGACTATCGCGTAGGAGAAGAACACGAGGAAAGCGATAACGACGGCGCCGGATGCGGGCTCCGCAGGCACCAACGTGTCCCACGGCAGGTACACTTGGAAGTACCGCCCCACCAGCCACTCCCACACACCGCAGGCCACGGTACAGAACACGCACATCGACAGCAGGAAGAACACTATCTGTATGGACAAAAGTAATGGTAAGTTCTAAAAGGTCAAATCACTCAGTTTTTCTCTCAAGAAAAAGTGGCAACTATGTACGAGGTTAACTTGATTACATCCAACATACTTGATACATTACATCCACATTGGCATCGCTACCTTCTTTTGACAACACGCGTGCAATACTTAATGCCATGAATTGAGTGCACGCAGTTGATCTTCGGCTACCTCATAACGCTATGTTATGCATGTGCGTATAGTGTGGAGATTAAATAATGAAGAATATAAAAACGACAAACAAGAAATTTGACATACTACGTATTCACCAGTTTTTTTTTTCACATGTACTTGCCGATTTTTTGTTTCACCTAATATAAATGACACCATAAAGACACCGCCAAGAAAGAGTTTAACCACATTATTTTTTTTGCAATCATAATAAATCCTCATTAAGTCGGACACTTGTTAGACTCCTCACTTCAACAAAATTTTACGAGCGAGTTTCGTTTAACTTTTTTTGTCTGAAAAAAAAGGGGGGAACTAAGGAGATAAGTATACTTCGATATCATGTCAGTAATGTTATACAAGATAAATAATACTATTAAAAGAATATCTGGATGCAATTGCTGGTATTTGTTGTGTTACTGCCGATAAAGGATCTTCGCTTTCAATATACTTCTACCTCTTCGATCTTTCCACATTCTTTAGAACTTTCCATTCATACCGGAATAAGTTTCTCACTCTAAAAAGGTTTAAGTATAGACTATAGAGCTCCTAGAACTTGGTTCGTTTGAGCTTCGATAAAATCTCTGGTGTGCTACCTGAGGTACTGTGTTGTTAACAAGTGTGTGCCTTACTAGGCGTCCGACTGACTAAGTACGTAATTAAATCTGATAAAAAAAGTATTTCTCGTATTAAGAGACGATGAATTTTATTGGGAAAAAAATTCTCAGTGTTCGAAACATACGGAAATTTAAAATCAAATAAAATGCGATGAAATTCGCAAATTAGTAAGAGTAATAAAATAATATATAAAATTAGTCAGTACATATAATAATAATTAAACAACACATTTTTTTAGACATCTTACACACGGCTCTCTGATCCAAAACTAGGCAGAGCCTGAACTATGGTACACAGACGACTGATATTCATATTTACATACTTTTAAATATATACTATAATATATAGTATAGATAATTAACACCCAGGCACAGAACAAATACTTTTGCTCATCGCACAAATATCCTGTGTGGGAATCGAACCCACGATCTTCGGATTTGCAGTCTGGTACACTAACCAACGAGCCAGTTATCTCAGTCGAAAACCGTGACGAACAAAAGATAAAGCAAAATATAGTGTTCAACTCAAACTTAGCATAACCCATCACCGTTGACCGATTCCAGTACCACTCACCCCTATTATGAGGAAGTTGAGTAGCCGGTCGATGCTGGTGCGCTTGAACTTGGTCTTGCCCGAGTTCTGCATCAGCTTGGTGTCCTTCCCGGCGAACACCACGACGCCGTAGCACCACGACGTGTTCCGCAGTACGCAGCCGCGGAGGAGGATCTTGTCGTTGTCCAGCGAGAAGTGTTGCTCCCGCCAACTTAACGTGCCTGCGTGATATTAAAAAAAAAAACCAAATAATTCGAATAATACGTACGTACATATAGGATGGTTTTGACGATGATTGTATAAATCATTTAATCAAAACAAATCATATTGGACAATTCACCAGAGAATGTCTTTTTTTTACTGAGTTAAGAGCATTCTAGCGATCGTCTAGTGGTCGGAATTGACCAAAAGTTTTCTTCGAACAGTGTATCGCTTTATTCAGTAAACAACAAAAACAACGTTTTATTGACTGTGACATATCACGTGTTTGACATTTATAATTCAAATGTAAACAATGAACTTATTCTCTTATCCAATTTAATATATTTTTATATATTATTATACATACATTTATTCGTAACATTTTGAAGGAGAAAAGAGTTAAGTACTTTAGTCAAATTATAGGTTATTTTTATAAAATATAAAATCCCAAGTTTAAATAAAGTAACAATACTTTCAATTCGACATACATACCTATTTACTTTTAGATCTATTTTATTATCATTATTAATATACTATTCGATGTTAAGGATTTCTCTGTTGTATCTTTGTATTCGTAATCGTATTCCGTTTCGGCATTGATGTAAATTTTATGGTATTAGTCGTAAGTACTCGTGTAGTTGTAAACGCTGTGTGGCATAGTGTTGTTATGAGTAAGCGTGTCGTCTATCATCTGGCACACGATTTACCGACCTGGCCGACCGAAATACTAATGCTTGAATATTATTGCTTAGCGTGCAACTGCCTCAGGCAAACTGCAAGAGTTCTACCACTCTTATCGAAACATCTTGCACAACATTTTCATTTTGAATATGAGTGTTTATGCGAATTATTGATTACGATGTAACTATTGCGGAAATTAAAAAAAGGATAATAAAATATCATTCGACTCGTGCTATTTATTACTCAACTGTTATGTAAAGATGCAATGGCAAACTATCATAACATCGCTTCACTGTCGCAACTGTTGCAACAAGTCACCGGTATTGGAACTCTCCGTGAAAACAACTTATAATTAACCCCGATGCGGGACGCGAAAAAAACAAACGAAACGATCGTCGAAATTACAATGAAACTCGCGAAAACATTCAAGTGCGTAGCGAACAACGTACGTTGGGTCGTCGTCGATGACGCTTTAATTGCATATAACTGGGACAGGACCCAGTTGCCGTTATAGTTACAGATTCCGAATCGCGATAGCTTACGTTGCGACATGTTCGGCGCAAGCGAACGCAGGGGATTTCGTAATGTGTTTGTTGTGCGCGACCCGTTGCGAACACGTAACGTTACACACGATTTATATCGTTAGCCGTACACCGTTAGTTCGTCTTATGGAAAATCGCGGTTATTTTTTGCTAGTAATAGCCGCATATATAAACAACAAAAACTTCCGCACGAAAACCAAGTACGGTCCATTTTTATAATAACAGTGCAAGCACTAATAATAAGTCATGCGGAGAATGACGGTGACATCGGGTAGCTGGCGAAATAGCTCGCGGATATTACATCGAAAGTATCACATATACGCTGGAATCATTTCCGCACAAAATCACGTACAGGCAATTTCTACAACATTAATGGGAACGCCAATACGTCTCGCGGAAGTCTTTTAAAGCAAAGGCCTACACACATACTGAAAAAACTGCTGTACAAAACCGAGTACATAGCTTCTATTATTCAATTTTTTTTCAAATTTAAAGCCAAAAAAATATATTGAAAAAAGCTGCCGCACAAAACTAAGTACCTACAGGCAATCTCTATAGTAGCAGTGCGAACACTAATATGTCTTGAGGAAAATGGCGGTGCTATCTGGTAATTAGCAGTTATTCTTTGAAGTAAAGTCAATAAAAATATTGTTGAAATAACTATCGTACAAAACTAAATACACGAGCTATTTCTTTAATGCCTGCAGTGTGGATGCTGATACATCTTGCTGGAAACGCTTTTTAATTGTAATTTACTGTTATTTTTTAACATCAATCAATAGCGGAAAACTATTGCATGATACTTTATACAATTTCTATAGTAGGTAGTTGCCGCAGTCAATATTATGAGTCGTAACAGTAATCTTTCAACGATGGTAGCAGGTATAAGCGATATTGGTTATAAATGATAGGCACTTTCCATAAACATCCACATCACCAGATGTGTTGCATGCTCATTGTCAAGCACTAAATGAGTAAGCCCCCGACTACCATAATAAAGTATAAATATTCCAAATTCAGGGATGTTTACTGTAACTTTCCAGCAAGGCAATTTTACACGTTTGTAAAATTTAAGCGAATTGAAAATATTGTTATAATGAAAAGAATATAATTTTAACACAAGCGATACCAATGCATACAATCCCTTTATCAAGTTCAAAACATATCCACCAAGACAATTTATTTTGATATTACGTATAGAATTGAGTAAATACGCTCCGCATAATATTGAATCCATTCGGAAATGTAAAATTTTCGATTTCCTTGTTTCGATGCGTTCCGTGAATCAACGGGAAGTAGCGTTGTGTGAAATACAATTTATTTTGAGACTAGGCAAGTATTTTAAATTCTTACATTGGTATTTACGGTGGTAGAATCACGCAGCTGCTCCCGCTGCCGAATGGGTCGGCTCGAACCGGATTAGTAACCACGACCTCACAGAAAATCGGCGTAAAGTGGAAGTGTTTTTGCTACCGCGGTTTATCCGGTGAGTGAGGTGGCCGGTGGCCCATTCCCCTCCTTCTCCTTCCTCCCTCTCTCACTCCCTACCCTACTTCTTCCTCCATCCCTCTCACTCGCCTTAAAAAATTCCCCCCTTAAAAACTGGCAACGCATTTGCTAGTTCTGTGATGCTACAAATGTCCATGGGCTGCGGTGATGACTTACCATCAGGTGAGCCGCTTGCTCGTTTGTTAGCCTAATTCATTAAAAAAAATAATAACTCATACATCAACAAACCATATTTCAACGTATAGATATACCACATATCGATTAATGATTTTTATATTAATCAAACTAGTTATTATGGTTTGTATGAATTATAAATAAATAAGTAACAGCCTATATGCGTTCCACTGCAGGGCACAGGCTTCCTCTGTACAGAGACTATAAAGGCACAGACCACCACGCGCCCCCAGTGCGGGTCGACGATCTTCACATATCTAAAATATATTCCATAGTTTCTTTAACATGCAGGTGATGCTTCTTACGACGTTTTCCTTTACTGTTGAGAACGTACCACGTTACACTTAAAATTGTTAATCAATGACTAACAAATTCACTGGCGCCGGTATGTGTGAGTATATTAAATTAAAAGTGAGAGCCCGGGCACTCTAACTCTAGCTCTAAATTTGGTTAAAACTATTTGTATATAAGTTTTAATCCGCTTTGAATTTCTGTCGGAATGGAAACCATCGGTACGTTTTCAAACACACACTCACAATACGTTGACACGATCATGTAAAAGGGCTTTTACGAAATCGCAAAAAAGTGCATTTCGAAGTGCAACGTCGCTCACCTTCAAACTTATTGAGTAAATTGTTGGGCGTCTCGCAAACGATCTCGCCGTCGAAGGCGCCCAGCTGTGCGTCGTCCTGGCCCATGGCAGCCGTCTCAAGCAGGCACTGACGACATTTTAAATTCGTCTCCCTAGTAAGTGAAACAAATATATACATATATTTCAATCAGGCGTTTTGCTAATTTCACTATATAACTCGATAAAAAAATACTAACAATTTGAAGAATGCTTACAACTTATGTATACTGCCAATTGTTTTTTCTTTTTTGTATTTCGAAAATAAATAAATCTATTCAGTTGTTCAATAATAGAAAATTTAAAGTTTTAATTAGTTTAACAGCTGAAATAATACACCGCTTACCATAGTACCTCACTACCTTAATGCTGTATATGTCGACATGGTAATAAAAAAAATAGTACTAATGATTGAGAGCAATTATTGACATTGACTTTTCAATTCTGAATGCTTAGAAAAACTTGGGGGGACATATAGTCACGAGAAAGACAGGAGTTACAACAAATACGCAATATTTCCGTCCATATAAGCTAAATGTGTCAACACCAAACGTCATAACAACTCCTTGTCGAAATTAAGCCAGCTCTTCATGCATTTTCAACCATTTTTCCTCTCGAAGAAATGTAATGAGAAAGAATAATGAATTTCAATACGAATCTGTCGCCTAGCTTAGCGCTTTACCACGAGTTGTTCTAACCATTCCATTGGAAGTAGTGTAAGTTCCAGTGTAAGTAATGTTACTACAGTAGCCGATACAAGACATATACCGAACCAAGGTTTTATCGATATCGAATTCCTGTGAGAATGACATACGACCAAGAATTGGGATGAAAAATTGATATGGAAGGTGCAGAACATTTCCCTTAAAAGTAAGAACAATCTTATGTTCATCATATTCTTATTCCGAGCGAAAACGTGGACCTCGAAGAAAGCTGACCGTGACCGCATAGATGGCCTCGATGTATGTGTGTGGTATGTGTTGCTGGAGAGAAATGCTGGAGATTTCGTAGAGAGCTCACCACATAAACATGTCAATCCTGCGTGAACTCGAGAGCCAGATGAGACTTTTCACCATACGCTTGCGCAGGATCGTGAAATTTGTCCAAAAAACTTATAAAAACTAGTGGCCAGTGGCAAAGTGGAAGGGACAAGGACTCGAAACCCAACTCGATACCAAAGTTCGCAATGTTCTACACTTGGCTGCAGACACATGACAAACGGGCACAACAAACTGTTTTCTCGAGGTGGTCACGACCCTCAACATCGAGGGAACCAAAGAGAGAGAGAGAGATAGAGATATCTGCGAATAACACTATAGATAACGATTTAGTATTTACGGGAATACTACACATTGTTAAAATGAAACTGACTTACGGATTCGATCGCGTTGTTTATTATGATTTTAAATTGCACGATCACGTACATTCTGTCGCGTGATCATGACCTCTGTGGTGTTCGAAACTTCGAGAATTTATCCTATATCGAGCGTGACGCGGGGCATCAGGCGATTTGCCCGTCCGGTTTGAGTTATATAGAAAAAATAAATAGAAATATATATATACGAACCCATCTAGCTCGGCGGTCTCGATGTAGCACAGACCGTTCGGCTCCGAGCTGCTGAGCAGAAGTATGTCGGCGGCGACGAACTGGTCGTTCTCCAGCCGTATGACGTCACCCACTTGAACAGACGCCCATTTCTCTTCCACCAGCTTGCCATTGCGAAGCGTCTTCGCCCTGCGGTGGTTGACTTGCGAATCGTTCTGATGACGTTGCTGGTGGACAAGAATAGGGGTTATCAACATTTTTTTTTGGTTGGTTTTCATTCTTCCAGGTCTTAATGAAACTAGTTTAACTTATAAAGTTATACAATAACTTAAACTTTTTAGCAAAATGTTTAATATAAGAAAACATTTTCTCTAAAATATATATTTAATGACGGGAATAACTATATACGTACAATTTTTTATGAGTATACCAAAAAATCAATATCGCAATTACATAAGTACTTTTTACTTTAATAATCGGTGGCGTTTATTACGTTCACTTTTGATTTGATTGAGACGAATTTGTAACATTTTATTTGAGGACCATGATCCTCAAAGAAAATGTAACAAATTCGTTTACAGAAACTCGAGACAACATAGGTTTGTAAAAGATTCTAATAGCTTTAAAATAACATTTCAAAAGGCCAATTAATACCAACATTACATGAACAAACTATGCGATTTAAATTCTAAAATAAATAATTCATTGTTGGATGCAACTTAGTTTTACGATTCTAGTCCAGTCGAGTTTGAAAGAAAAAAATACATTTAAAAGACCACCAACCAAACTTTATAACACGAATGATGTTTGCTTTGTGCCTTTTAAGAACGAAGACAACACTGACACAGTTTTACGATTGCAGATACAAGTCCGAGAAAAACAATTTATACTCGTATTAATTTAACCGAACATACAAGTCACGACTTTTGCGTGACCAAACTATTAAGCGTAGATTTACTGCAAACACATTTGCAAAGGCACAGGTTTGCAATGTTTACGAAAAATATTTTGTAAAAACAATACAATCACGTTCGCTTCGCTTGTGTATTGTTTTGGTTGGTGTGGGATCCACCGTTCTGAAATTCATCAGAGTTTGTTATCAGTAACTGATATATATTCTGTTTAAAGAAAAATACATAACAAGCATACAGTCTTTGATAAAAGTATCAGGGACCCCCATAAAACAAGTCGTGATATTTTTAAAATATAACTAAATTATGCAACAATAGTTTGAGTGACAAAATCATCAATTAGAAAAATCAATTAAAATAAATTGCGGTGGTAGAGCCACGCACCAGGTCTGCCTGGTGTTGAAAGGGCCGGCTCGAATCGGGTAAGTACCACGACCTTATATGAAATCAGCGTAATGTGGAAATGTTCGTGCCTCCGCGTTTCGTCCGGTGAAGAGAGGCGGCCCGTGGCCCACTAATGCCTTCCCCCTCCCTACTTTCAACTTAAAGGCTGGCAACGCATTTGCAATTTATTTAATGTTGCCAATTTCCATGGGCAGCGATGATCACTTACTATCAGGCGCTTGCTCCTTTGCATCCTATTCCAAAAAAATAAATCAAATATATTTTAAACAATAAACAAAGTATTTTACGACACCATAAAACACATAAAGGATCAAAGAGGTAGAATAAGTTTTTTCGGACACTAGTGTTAAGCAATTGTTATATTTCGAATTTTTCTATTGTTATGGTATGAAGAAGATGAAAAAAAAAACAAGTCAATATCTAATCCAGCGAGGTCATGCAAATGTATAAAGATTGCAAACTACACAGAACGACAATACAATGCACAGACACATTATCATTTTATTGGGCTTTACGACCTTAGCACGGGTAATAAAGATGCACAATACAAACTTTAATGCAATATAACAGATTTAACTAATCGCATGTACACATAATCGCATAAGCCCCGGAGCATTTTATCTATGGCTATAACAACTTTAAAAGATGCAAGTGCATTTTGTAATTCAACGTACTATATATAATAATAATAAAACTATCTCTCCGTATAATAAATACATTATAAAAGTGTCAACCATCACTGAAAGGTTGGACGCACTTTAAGCTGAGTGGACTCGACTGTATCAAAATGAGGTCATCCGCGAAATTCTCCGCTACAATACGCCGTCCGATGACCATGTACTCATGGCGGATGAATGCGTCACGTGGTCAGATCATTCTACTATACGTGAATCGTTAAACGGGCATCTAGCTAAGCGTGAATTCCACTGAGTTCAAATTATCAAACCGACTCAAATTATCAAAACTATGTAATTCATTATACACACCATAGGATCAGTATAATTACTAATCATATAGTTTCAATTCTCATAAAAAAATGTATCATGCGTCATAAAGAAAAAAAATTCAAAACAACTTGGGAACCAAAATTAAATATTGTATTTTCTATATAACAATGTTATAAAATAAGCAACAAACCATAAGCACTTTCTGGTTTTTGTGTTTTATATTCTAAAAGTAATACGTTAAACAGATTTTGTTATACTTATTAAACTTGATGGTCTCATGTTTATCGAAAATCAGCAATTCATTGAATTTCTAATTAAGAAATTATCTAGTTTTCTTTTGGAAGAGTACTTTCAGTTCTAAAATCATTGCACTTCTAAAATGCTTATAAATATTCGTTGGAATAGCACAGCACAAAAATGATGTCGGCAATTAAGGTCTTCTTTAATCAAACCTAATTTAACAAAGTTACAACTTGCTTGGAACAAATAGCATATAATATAAATAGAAATGTTAAGTTCATACGAGACAAAGTACAGGGACCAGTAACCAAGGACATAGGTTATATTTCCATAAAAAATTGTCATTCAAACTACAACACAGTAGTGGTCACAAAATCATTTAGAGTAATCATTGAACTTTGAACGCTTTAAACAAAGCGATCACAAACTTTGGCTTAATTATTTCATACTAGTGATCGCCTAGTGATCGAAAGCGACCGATGGATTATGCTTTATTCATTGAAAAGTATAGTTTTTTGACTGTGAAATTTAAGATTTGTCAAATCATATGTTAGGCATTAATAACATAAGCGTAAACAATAAAATATTCTTTTATGTATCGTATCTTATCTAATTCAGTATATTTTTTAAGAATAACATAAATATTTTTGGTTTCGGCAAAAATTTTTAAAACAACTTTAACCCTGCCAAATATGTTCCTCCCACCTGAGCGGAATAGGCATTAAAAAGGGTACAAAAGTTTTATTTCATTTATTAATATATAGATTAAACTGGAAATAACACTTATATTAAAACAATAGAATGGTCCAATTATAGAACAGAACACATAAGTAGTCGCCAAACACGGCGACATATTCAAGAACTGACGTAAATCCTTCACGGATGTTTGGGGTCAACGTTATTCGAGCACAATGCCTTCTTTTACGCATGGCGTAGAGTAGGTATTTGGTAAATTCAAAAATATAGAGACACTGTTACAACACCAATAGTGTAGTTAAAAACATGGGCACCATGTTTTTAACACTATTTCAAAATTGTTCAGGTCTGCGTTATGCTTGTCATCTTGAGATGTTATATCTCTTTTTCGTTTCGTGTTCATTAGAATAACTGGCAATGCTATGGTATGCCACCCCAGATGGACTGTACAGAAGAATCCATCATGAGCGGTAAGCATATTCCAGTAAAGCGGTTTTTGGGTTTTAGATACTTTTACCGTATACTTCAACCGTAACGCATGTGTTTTAAATTAATTTATGATGTTACACTACGTGTTGTTCTAGAAACTATTCAAAATGATCTGCCTCTATTTTTTCATCTCAATTCAAATGAAATCGAGATAATATGTTCATATCAATTATTATGTATGTATGAAAAACAAGTAATAACAGAGTAATTAATATTCGTCACGGGTTGCATTAATGAAAAGTATTTGAAAAGCCCCTAAAATTACATTCAACTACTCCGGTATGCATATATCAAGTTACGGAGACACGATCTCGCGTTAACGCAATGATATTGTTTTACAAATTGCTTCCTACTTACAAAGTCGTCGTAGGCGTCCTTAACGGCTGTGAGTGCGAGCACCCCGATCAGGGGTATCGCTGTGGTGATCGGCGTGAGTGAGGATATCGCAGGGATGAGCTGCAGCACCAGCAGGCACAGAAAGTAGAAGTTGGCGAGTCGCTGGAACTGCTCCAACAAGTTCAGTGGCAGGAAGGTGATAATCGAATACTTCGACGTCTTTATGTAGTTGTTCTGCAAGAAAAGGGATTACGGTCAATTTGTGTATAAGGAATATCTTTTATGTTTCATTGAATCGAAATTGAATTAAGTAAATTGACTAATATGTGTATTTAAGAAGAGCATTTAAAAAAAAACAACAACAGAGTTTTATGCCGGCTCTTCTCAGCAGAACTGTATTCCGAGCTGGTGGTATGGCTGGTTCTAAGAATGGCGAAAAAAATGCCAATAGCATTTCTTAATTTTATACCTAACTTATAATGTAGACACACACACACGCACGCATATAATAAATTTTATTGTTATTTTATATTTGCAGCTTAATAGAGTATATATTAGATTTTTATTATTATGCTTTACGTTTGATTATATAGAACGGACTATTACTTACATCTACTGAAATAACTATAAAAAACTGTTTTCAATGATACAAAGCGACACTATTTATAATTATCATAGATCTTATTTGGGAATATCGATATTCGTAGATGAAGTCAAGAAAAGACAGATGTTTATTAGTTGCTATGTAACGAACAAATAATAAGCATGTTCACTAATCTACTAATCTTTAATAAAAATTTTCATAGTTATTTTTATGTTTTAAAATATTACGTATTTTATGTCATTATTACATGAAATTTATTAAAAGAGCGACTATTTACATTTATCTATTGTGATTTAAACTTTTTTAGTTTTCTAAATAGGAAATACGTAATAATTTAATTCTTTGCAACTTTTCTCATAGACAGCCAATTTCTTAATTCTAATCTTTAAAGAAGCGAAAAAAAAGGTGTCACAAATGTATGTCATGAAAAAAACAAATGCAAACTCATTCACAAGTAGTGCTCCAAATTTTCAAATCAACGCCTATTAAGGTGCAATGGAGCTTAAATTTCTAAAATGTTTGACATCAACACTCCATAGATACGTTGAAGGCAAAATTAAGAGTGAGATAAGACATAATATATTACTTTTTATTAAACGACATAGCTTTTATTTAGTTGCGATGTTTTTTTTTTAATTTCACAAAGGTTGGCCGAAAGTGGACAGAGGCTCCTTTAAAGCAACCCTGGGGAATTCTCCGAAGGAATTTAATAATAAAGTCAATAACCATTAACCTTTTGTACCTAACAACTTTCTGAGTCACCCACGCACATACCTACGGAAACGTTTACCTCCGACAGAAAAGTAAATAACGTTACGAGCTAATTTTCACACTTTAGTGAGCATATTCTTCAAGATTCTCTTGTTAAAGATAATTTCATTAAGGCTTAAATTTTTAAAAATGAATAGATTAAGCAATATTTTGAACATACCATAACTATTACCGTGTTGAGTATCAAAACCAAACTCAATGAGTAACATGTACTTATAGTACAGTAGTAGTTTAGTAGTAGTTTTAAAAACATAATAATACAAAATTTAAAATATGTGTATGTGTCTTGTATGTGTTGTATGTGTCAATGTGTTTAAAAAATAACAAAAGGAATTGTAAAGTGTATTTAAAGAATTATGTTAACGAAATCAAATACTATATGTTATTATCTGCGGACATATTGTGGTTGTCACATATATATTTAAAGCGTTCTCTTTTATCAGTGCGTTAGTATCAAGTTAAATATAACTAACGTACATAAACACAGCATGAAAAATATATCTTAGGTTAGTAAGAGCTATATTTGGCCACCGCATGTTTTGCACTATCGCCTGTACTGACTTCTGGTGAATGTTTTAATTTCAAACGTTACGTTCCTAAATCATAAAGAAAATATGAGTTAAAATATTTCAGGCAATTATTTTCTATGATTTTAAAAGTTTTATGTCAGAAAACTTTGATGTTTAAAAATTGTATTGATTGGCGCAGAAATTGTTGTTAAAGCGGGAACACGGACATTCAAATGGGTACCCGCATATGAAGCAAAATGTTAACCAAAATTTATGAGAAACGACCAAGCGGTTGTACTTTGTGGCACCACGACAATGGTGCCTTACACTTCGCGAAAAAGATAAATATATTTTTTGCTCTTGAGAAGCTCGACCCATCCCGCACAAAATCCGAGTCTCGCATTATTTTTTTTGGTAATCGAGTCGTGTCCCTGATGGTAGGTGAGACGCCTACACATAAACATAGCACACAGAACGTGCCGACACTGTGCTGTACTTGTACTCCAGAGATTAGACAGGATAATATCTATTCTCAGTAATTACGTCGGAAGGAGTGCCCTTCAAACCGGAAAACAGTAAAACTGTGGCTTTCAACTGGAACTGGGAGTATGTTAGGCTATTAGTATGCGACTAAAATTGTTTTGTAAACTGTTTTTTTCAAATTTCTTTTAAAATTTTCAGTGATTCTTACGTACAAAACGATCATATGTATGAAAACTGAATACTTTCACATATGTATATTATTTATGGTCTATATTTTTTGGTATATATGATTTGATATATTTTACCAAAGCAACGATACATTAAACCATTTTTTCTGTAGATAGATAGTTTGCCTTCATGTTATAAAAATATCACGTCGAGAGCAAGTGTTGCCTTAAGGTACATGTTGCCTTATTACGTTACTTTTTTTCTTTACTTACTGCGTAGCGAAACTGCGCATTGTATTCCCTGTTGTTCGCTTTGATTCTTCGTTCATTGTCTGTAACAAAGAAAAATTAAAACATTATAATGATTTTAAAGACTTTTGTAACTGTAGAAGATTTTTCGAGATAATGTCCTCTGTGTCCAGAAGACATTATCTCAAAAACGTTTGAGAGCACTTTTGTTCCGTTCTAATAAACTATTTTTTAAATTTCTTTTATATAATAATTAAAGTATTTTCAAAAGTCTATTATTATTGTCTTGTATTTAGAATTTTAAGTCAATTCATAAAATATACTATCTCGAAGTGACCTCCATACATCACAGAAATCATAAAAAATATAATTAATATGTTCGAAGAATTTGTTCAACATCATATCATCTACCAAAGTTCATTTAAGGGGATTCGCTGTATCAACGAATATATCGCTAACATGAAAACTGTTTTCACCAGTGTAGTTTAAAACCAAGTGAATTAACACAGAGAATTCAACGTCGGTATCGACTAAGGAAATTAATTAAAATAATTATTCCTATAACTTTAAATAATTAGGTACACACAGAAGAATAAAGGCGATTAAGAATAAGATGTGATAAGCTTTGTAAATATATTTTTTTAATAATATTTAGTATTCGCGTATATAAGTTAAAGAAAAATAACATATTAGCTTAAATAATATTCAATATTGACTTTCAATTAGACTAACACTTTATGCTCGATCATATTCATTGTGAAACAAATATTCATATTACATCATTAGTGCACACCACTGTTATATTTCTATTTTGTTTTCTTTTTAAACTTGTGTTATAAGAGCGTTTTAAATACATAATTATCCACACGTACAAACGCCCAGATCCGGAACAATTATTTGTAGTTCATACAAATACTTACCCCGGTTGGGAACGGAACCCACGACCTGAGACGCAGAAGCCAAAAATTAGTAACTGTGCCAAACGGGCCATCAAACCAAAACAGGACATCTATAAATGCTACGTTAGATAAAATCTTGGAAAGACCAAGAAGTCTTTCGAAGATGTTATTTCCATCATATAATTACGATAAATAATTAAGTAGAACGTGAACGTACGTACGTACGTTCTTGTTCCTTAATTGGAAAAACCCAAAAATCTAAAACAGCTTACGAAAAATTGCTTTAACCTCGCAGTACTCAAATAAATGACGCAGGCTAATGTTATATGATACAAATTTCTATATGTGACTAATTGGTTATTATTTTATCTTTGGAAAACATTACGCAAACAAAATAACTATAGTGTTTAACAAGTAAATAGTGCATGACTTTAATCAACAGAAGACTTATTATATTTTATTCGTTTTTGATGACTGTTTCTTGAAGTAAGGCGCGACAACTTAGAGGACCAATGTAGTCCTTCTCGCGCACACGTCGATCCAGCCCACCTAACGGAGGTGGACCGCGAAA
>DWHO01000286.1:0-22223 GCA_018247575.1 Eurytides lysithous rurik | reverse complement strand
TTACATAGCAGTTTTTATTTGACAAAATATTAGCTGCTGCACATAGCACATTTTATTAAGAGGCCATAGTTCCACAATTAATGATCATAAGCACATAGAAGTTCTTTTATATGAGAGATAAGGTAGTGAACTGTAAGCTGTGGTCAAAATCTTGAAATCTCAAAAAACGGCACATAGCAGATTTTGTTTTGACAACGACGATATGTACTTTCGCTTTTAAAAAGTCGGACAAACCGTTTTTCAGTAAAAACGTAAAAAAAAATTAATATATTTCATATATTTGTAAATGTACTACATTAAATATCTATAAAAAAGCTGAGTTAGTGGTTACAAACTCTCCTTCCAAATAAACAATATAGGTTTTTATCAAATACAATTGAATGACCGTCACATCAAAATAAATTGATTTGCATTAAAGAACGGTCTTTCTTATCACTCTCATCAACAACTGCCGCTAGACTGATATATTGTTTCTGTCCAAATATTTTTATCGGAAAATATTCTGATTCTATCTTATATCGACAGAATTGAAATATTTGAAAGAGTAACTATATTTTATTTAAAAATTTAAATAAGTTCTGCTAAAGTAGATAAAAGTTTTTATAAAAAATATATTTTTACATATATAATCCTATAATGACAAGTGGTGACTTGATACGAATATAATTAATAAAAAACTAACATTTTTAAAAATAATTAAACGTATGACATGCCTGACTGAATATAACAGTACAAAAAAAGGTTAAATTTGGTCTTTTATTCTGGACTCCACCGTATGTACTATATAAAAAATAGGTGAAAATGTGGGTATTAAATTAAAATAAAAGAAAATTCGAAATATCAAAGTTAAATGAAGTAAAAGGGGACGGGTAATTCAGCTTAACAGACTCATTTGCAATTAGGCAGTGTTGGCTTTACTGTTACCTGCTTGTATACCCCACAGATAATATGATTGGATTAGAGACTATATGTCTGAATGTATTAATGCTATTAATGAAAAAGCCATGCGTAGAATGAGCTACCGGAGATATAAAATTATAATTTTATCATCTTGCTTTTCCATTGAAGCGGCGAACGGGACGGATAAGAGACGATTTTTTAATTGAAAATCAAAAAAAATTAAAAAAATCGGTTCTATTATATAGCAGTAGTTAGCCGAGTGACCACTTAAATCACTGTGCTTAGTCAAACCTTCATATAGAAGACGAACATTTGTTAAATGGCCTTTTAGGTCATTTATCAAAAGATTCCACTTGCAATAACTGGTTTTACGACGACAATGAGTTTTTTATACAGCAATAAACACTTATTACGGCTACCACTTAATATAGTTCCGGAAATTTTCTTCTCTTTGTTGAGAACTCTACAAAAGCGCAATGTTCAATTTTCATTGTTTTGTTTTTGTTTATTAAAAATAATATTACGTTTCCAACATACCATGGTATCCAATAGACATTCTTTGTTCTGTTTTGCTTTGCGCCTGCCTTTGGATATTTCTAGACGTGTATGTATGTATTGGTGAATGTATCATGCAAATTTATCTTAATGAACTAAACATTTAATTTAAAATGTAACCAATTTCGAGTTAGTCAACGGTCGGTTTACACTGTTATTGGTTTTGTCATGCTGCATTTACTTAGATTTGCGGCACTATTTTCAGTTTTAAGATAATAGTATAAGGGGTAAAAGTTCAGTGAGTTTTATATGTATTCTATGAACTCAGATTTTCACAGGACGAAACAGATTGTCTTTATGAAACCCCGACGTTTGCGAAGTTTCAATAAAAACAGATTGGATTCGAATAAAACGCTTAATAATAGATGGAGCAGTGATGAAATTAAATCTTTCGATACTGCGAAACAAATATATCGGGACGCGAGAAAATGCAAAATGTCGGATTTACAAGTCTATCTTATAGGATACCTAATCAACCTGTAATCGACACGTCGCATTTTCTTTCGTGATCGGTTAAATTTATCACAGCAGAATAAATACAATTCTAGTTTGGTTCCGTATTTGGTTTTCTTTTTTTGCTTTTTTGTTCCATCTATTCATTTAAGAGTCTTTCAAGGTTTATATAGTTTAAAAGATCTAAAACTATATCATACAACAGAAAGAAATTAGAGACCTAACTTCGCTTTTCCCAGAAACTACCACAACCTTTCTTACCAATACAAATTTGTTCACGTTACTTCACACATATCTATAGTTCACACATATCAAGTTGGATGGACCCTATAGTTATTAGGGTCCATCCAACTTGTAGAGACCAACTTTAAAAATACAAAAATCTTTTAATGAACGTCAAGTCTTATCAGTAACTTTGTACCGAACCGACGAGAGAGTGGTGGGTCTAACAGGCCCCAACATTTAAAATAACATGAGCACCAATTTTTTTTTAATTAACACAATTTTTTTTTTTTTTATTGAGTTTTAGGACCAGTAGACTGATTTAGATGATTACGTATTGCATTAAAAGTATGGTCTAATTCACTCGGCCACAACAAACACCACAAGTGTAGACAAAAAGAGTGGAGTTAAAGGATCATCCAGATTTACAGTAATAAATAACTATATTTATTTATAAGCATACCGCTCACTTACAATAAACAAGCTGGACCAGTATCTATCGCATTGACACGTTATGAATAATACTGTTTGTTTTTAAAAAGAAATTATTGAGCACAAAAAACAGATAGGCGACATATGTTTTTAACAGATAAAACCTTTTCTTTTTTTATTTTATTTCGGATATGCTCTAGCGTGTGCAAAACAACTCACCAAAGTTTTATCACAATCGGAATAAATAGTTTAGGCACGCTCAGAATACGTTCATACAAACACTTCTTTGTGCAATTTAAAAAAGAAAAACATGGAAGGCGCTACAGTAACCGCGGTTTTCCCCAGAGGTAAAATAATCGTCTTGATACGTAGACCGGATTAGATACAAAATGGACTTAATTATCATACGTAAAGGTAGTTTAAATCTTTACCTCGGAATATATAATGCAAAAGTTATTATAGGCGTTGTCTTAAAGTTACCATATCATGAACGTTTAATTTTTTTATTTTTTCAGACCCGATAACTAGCCGTTAGTACTGAAAAAAGAAAACTAATTACTCAACTACTTAATCGCTAACATGTCGTATAAAGTAAATCTAAATTATCGCTATTAAAAAGGACTGAATCCAGAAATATATCCTCTCGAATTTTCTACGAAAAATAAATCTTATACAACTTCATTTTGTACACTTGACGTGACGTGAAACGTACTTCATTTTAATACTTGACGTAATTATTTGTTCATACAAGAGATTTTGATTTTCATTGAATTGTAAATTTACAGGGAATGTTTAAAGTGAATGATTGTATTATAATATGTAGTGATTTGATAAATACCCACATTGCAGTATGCGAAATAGATGCGTAAATAGATGTTAGTACTATCTGTGGTATTAATACCTCACAAGCACAAGCAGTCCGGCTAACAGGATATTGATATGTGTTGCAACAATTTCCTAGACGTATCCAACCACACGGAACTAGCTCGAATTTAATCCGATCCAAGTGCATTAGATTATTGGTATATTGAGTATCAACTAATGTGATACGCTTAATTAGTAGGTTTAAGGAAACTTAGAAAGGATAACAAATGTCGTATGTTATTTAAAGCTCATTGATTGAACATATTTTAGACTTTTTCTATGACTTGAGATAACACTGTATATTAGTTATTGCAATAAAACATAAAATAGCTTTTATTTTACTACCTACAAAAATAATAATCCTCAGAGCCGATGAACCCTTTTACATGATTAATATTTCTTTTAATTTTTTTTAACTTGCTATTCCATAGCACATAAATTTATTCAATATCTCAAATAATTAGGGTTGATTAGGCATTACAACAAAACCATTAATTAGTTCACTACTTCTTCGAGTAGACAAAAAGGCTTATTATATCAATTATCATTCTAACAACGTAAGCAAGCGATAAAAAATAGTTATTATACCTATCTGACTCAGACTAGTGCTTAAAACATAAGATAGTACTTAATGTAAAAGATAGCAAATATCCGAACAAATGTTTTGGCATAAAAAGTGTATTTTTCGAAAGGTAATCAATACTGGGTTATAAGTTTAATAAATAATTCAGAATTTAATAGCTGCAATAGAAGTATGCTATGTCATTAGAGCCAATGTTTAGATAGCACGCTAGACAAGGCGAGCTAAACTCAATTTATTAAACTTATATTGCGTTTGGATGGCCAGGAATTTTCAATATGAAAGCTTCGTTTGCACAATTTCTTGAGATTCAGTTATTGAAAATATAATAAATATTTTCTCAGGAAAATATTAATATTATTATTTATACAATGTTCAACGCCGTTTGTTCTTTTTTATTTTGATAGTTAAGCTTCACTCATGTCATTTTTGACAAATTGCATAAAATATGCATAATATCAATGCTTGCGAAATAGTTTGCAAGAATCTCTTCTTAAATAGAAATAAAAAGGGACATTACATTACACAATTTTACTTAACAAAACGTTATACTTGACTTTACAAACGTAATAACGAATTCTTATATTTAATAACTGTCTTACAAGCTGTACGTATTATTTTTAATATATGTTTTCTATTGAGATGGATACAACTGAATATCGTTTTAGAATTTGAATATATATTTTAAAGTAACATTCAGCGCATAAGCCCTTTTCAGCACGCTTAGTTAAGTGAGTCAGTTTAATATTGATTTTCGTGACGTGTGTGACGGTGGCTCCGACCTGGAAAACCAAAGCCAAATGGAGACCTGCGTTAATGTGATTTCCATTTCCGGCCGCATCCCATTGTCAATTATTTCGTAACTTTTTAATAGCGCCTAAAAGCGATGAGCCAATCATACGGTATTCTGTATATGGCCAATCAATCCAGAATCAACCAATCAAGAATACTGGAAACTTAAATTTTGAGCCGTAAAACAGCTCTGTTCGAACCCTCAGCTTAAATTCAATTTTAATCAAGTAGTTTCGATTAACATCCGCGCCGCCATTTAATGTAAGATAGAACTGTAAGTGTCTTTTGCACTTTAAACTCGTAAGCTATCACGTCTTCGATCGAGAGGAACATCGTTAGTATACCCGCGTATATCCGAGAAATAACAAAGGCATATTCTTATTATTTGTATATTCCCCGTAGAGGTATTTTACCCTACTTTTGCTAAAATACCTCTACGGGGAATATATATAGGCAATTTACTTAACTACTAATCACAATTTACAAAAAAAATAAATATTAGTAAAAATTTATTTTCTAATGATAAAACTACATAGAGACTGTATGGGTAAACACATCTTCATTTGTCATTCTGTAGAAAAGCAGCAGCGTGCCAGTATAACTGTTTCTTTACTTGATCTTTATATTTACAATACAGACTGACGACGAACGCAACGCGGAAACAAACAGTGAATGATGACTGTTAAGTGTAAAAGATATCTTGCTCCATAGAAAGGCGACAACGGGAAATAATATACATGGAAAGTCGAAATATAAGTCCATATATTTTATACACGAAAACCTTCGTGCCTTTCTTTTTAGTATTGGTGTGTGTTTTATGACGGAACTAATACATAAATATCTTAGTAATAACTTTTAGTGGTATTTTTATAAACTAACACGCAAGTGAGAAAGGGCTTAACCTGATGGTAAGCGATCACCTCTGCCCATGAACATTCGCAACACCGAATAACTTGCAAATACGTTGCCAGCATTTTGGTGGATTTTTTTTGGAAATAAATCTCTTCTATTCTAATTTTACAATAATCTAAATTATAATAAAATAGGCAAATACGTATAAAAATATTTAACTCTTGCAATAAGAATTTACACGTCGCTCGAACGGATTTCGAGATGCAAATAGTTAGCAACTTGGCAAGCTACGGTGCCGCGCATCATGAGTTCTTAATTTATTTATTACCTACAAAGGTAATTTGTACTTGTATGCGAGCTTTAGGAACAAAGTTATCTTTGTGAACTAATAGAACATAATAATTTACAACAAATCTACTAAGAAATAGTATAGCGCTATCGCCAAAACGGACAAAAATGGGCTCGCTGACGTCAGTGAGTCAGTGACTACGTATATTCAACGTTCGAACCAGTCAAACCTGTTTCCATAAGCTCCCGTATCTCTAGCGACGGCGCCGTCGCGTTCCCGCAACTAGTGAGTCCACTCGATTGCGCCGGTGTCAAAATACAAAACCAAACGGTTAGGAAGATTAATAGGGACAGACAGTTCCACAGCGTTTCGCCTTTTTGCTATAGAAAAGAACGAAGAAGATTTCCACTTCAAAATAATTGACACTTCGCTACGTAACACATTACAACCCAAGTTTGTTAAACGTACGAGTGGCTAGTCGAATTTTTTTTTCATTTGCAGTCGCAAGCTCCACAATCATGATTCTCAGATGATACTTGTTTAGCCGTTTTGATTAATTATTTATACATTAATTAATATACAGACAAAATAATGGGTCTTAATTCGTTTTACACATCGAGTACATTATACGAGGTGTCAAAAAATTGTGATGATTATAGTACTTTCGAAAATGTCACCAGCATAAAAACATTTACTTATCGACTGTGGTAACAACTGTATTATTTTTCGTTTATCGAGGTTAGGAGCCAAACCAGCAAATGGCTCACCACCCATGCACACCTGCAACATCAAGGGACTTGCAAATGCGTTGCCGGCCTTTAAAATGGGATTGTGCTCTCTTCTTGAAGGTTTCTTTTTTATGAAATAGGCTGACAAACGGGCAAGCGGCGCACCTGATGTGGTAAGCGATCACCGCCACTCATCGACTTACAGAACAGCAATTGAGTGGCCAACCTTTAAGGGGGAATTTTTGAAAGAGTGAAAGAGGGAGGATGAAAGAGGGAATAAGATGAGAAGAGTGAGAGAGGGATTAAGGGAGGGAGGGGGATGGGCCAGCGGTTACCTCACTTACCGGACGAAGCGCGAAAGTAAAAACACTTTCACTTCACGTCGATTTTCTGTGAGGTCGTGGTACTTAGCCGGTTCGAGCTGGCCCATTCAGCAACCAAAACAGCTGCGTGGCCCTACCACTGTACAAAAGGTCTCAATGTCGTATAGGTCTGGTCTGGCTAGAATACCGCTGGTCATAACCGATTCCACAGGTTGGTAGTGCGTGGGAAAAAGGTGCAGGAAAAGCGCAAGTTGGTGGATTGCCAGCCATCCAGGTGGTGTTGATGGTATCTGGAGGTTTGTCGCGTAGTAATTTGTAGCATTATAATTAAATGGCAAACTTCTTTTGAAAATAAAAGAAAATACCATCCTTATAGCCTGTATGTACGCAGTTAGTACTCTTAGTGTCACCATAAACAAAAATTACATTAAACTCTGTGCAGTCAGATCACAACTGTCAGTAGCTTTAAAAATTAATCAAAATTATAGATTTTTTTGATTCGATTGAAAGTCTGTCGCAACGTTGATTTCTCTAGAGATAAGGAAAATAGTAAATTTAACTTATCTAAGTAAATATGGGTTGCCTCAAACGAAAATGGAAACTTAGTTTGAAACTTTAATTTTCCAGAGTACACTAACTAGAATAACCTGATCTATCCCGTATAAATTAAATTGAACGAGAAATCTCAACGACCTCAATCTTTTTCTATTCATCGAAATTTATGTTTCAAATAATGCTCAAAAATTCTTTTACTGCAAAATACCCTCAGTTTTATACAGCCCCTGCTCTTTTTTCGTCAGTGATAAAAGCGTCCTTTGCAGAATCTGACACTAAATTATTTTACCACCAAACGGTAATGAGTAAACACAACTGGTTTAAAGAGTTGTGTTGCCAGAATTCTATTAATACTACGGGGCATAGAGATGGACTGTTTCATATCTCTTGTAGATGAGCGTAGAGAAGAGCTCAACTATTTTGAAATCATTTTCTTCTAATTATCGTGGGGCATTGTAGAATTGCACCAAAGAGTATTTATTGTCTGTCATCAAACCCTCAACTTGCTCGCCTTGTCAGTATATGTACCTAATAGTATTAGTAAGCACGTCGGAAGTCCTTATTACTTAGTTGGAATTCAATTTACCGCGTGGAACAGCCACTATTCGGGGTTTTTGCTGTCCTTTTTGATAATATAATTACTAATACAAGTTAATAGAGAAATTTAACACAATACTATCTATAACAATTTAATACAACATGAGAAATTTTTAAAAACTATTACAAAAGTTAGTCGTCAGTTGTAAAAATATATTAGATTTAAAACCATTAGTGTCATTATATTTAAAACTTGTGTATAAGTTAAGCAAATAAACTTTTCGTTTCATTCGTTTTGCAGTTTATGTTTATGTAAAAAAAATACTATACTATTAAAAACGTAAATTCATAGTAAATTGTATATTCAGTCTACATCAGCTATACACACCCTGTGGCCCGCCGGAGTTTTGTTGTCGGCCCATCAAATGTTACTTTATTTACGGAGTTAAAAAGAAAAATTGAGAGCGCGGTTTACTCATAAATAAGTTTTACACAACACTACCGCGCCGTGTGGAGTGCTATTATTGACAAAATTTATTTGCCGTAAACTTACAGCAGACGTTTGACGGTATCACGGCAACACGTCGTTTTAGTATTTTCCTAAATTATTTAGTATTAGTTTTAGCGATATTTTGCATTGGACAATTTTAGTTTAAAGTAAAATGTTGACTTATTTTAACTTTGGTTTTTTATTAACACGTAAATAGTTTTAATTAAACAACTGACAACAAACACGTTGCAGTATCCATGGTCACAAGACCATGAATACTGCATCGTGTTTGTGGTAAAACTTCAGAAAAGATTTCAAAAAAATGCTTCAACATACGCGAGGAATTCGTTTATAATTGCTCAATTCAATTTAAAACAACCGCGAAAACCTAAGAAATCATTACCTAATTACTTTATATATTATTTTTTGCGCTTTTTACCACAACTAACACGTGTTTAAAAAGGTTGAGTACCACTGGTCTATATGGACTAGTCTAGACAGAAACGCGGGCAATCAAATGAGAGATGAATTATGCTCTTCGTGGGTTAAGTACAGGTCTGGCAGTTTATTCGAGCGAAATTCAATTAAAAATAATAACATCGAGTCTGTCGAAAACAATAAAAACAAATTTTAACAACAAGTAGATATATATAGGTAAAAAGATTTCTTCATTTAGCAATTTTGACCAGAAAATAGAACATTCTTATTTTGTATCATAATTATTAATTATTTAATAACTTTAAAACTCAAAATAATCTTAAGTTAGCAAGTCATGTTCGTAGCCAATAAAATAAGTTAATCTGTGTTACGTATTAATTGGTCTCGTGAAAATAAACGAAATAAAATCATACCAATCGAGTTAAAAATATTTATTTATTATTGTTTAGTAAGCGATTTTAAACCTTTAAAAGTGCGCATGATAAACAATTATTTAGCAATATTGTCATAAATAACGACTCAATTGGAAATAATTAAATTACAATGGTTTTAGTGGTAATATAAACATTTTAACAAAATTCCAGGGCTACCAACGAAACACACCTAAATGTTCTGTTTCATTTACGAATAATTGTAGCGGCTAACCAACACTGGTGATAGAATCACCAGAAATAATTATCTCGAACCGCTTCCGGTTCAGTTCGGAAATTAGTTTATATTTTTAGCGGCATCGCTTTAAATGCAATTAACGCAACGGGCGAACAACAGATATCGATATTATAAGATTAGATTCCCATAATTTCTAAAGATACAATCTTTGATGGATGATTTGACGGTATGCGGAAATCTAAAAATTTATATATTATTAATAAAAAAATATCTTAAACTATATAAGCGAATACGATTAATTGTTAACATTTGCTAGTTCAAGACATTTGCTATTGTCTTACACGTGATCTGTCAAGTCATAAATGTCACAGGCAAAAAACTATATTACCTAATGAATATTATACTTTGAAGAAACCCTTTGGTCCATTTGGCTCATTAGGCGATCGCTAGAACGAATATAATAAATCAATGCATATTTTATAAACTCCGATATAGACATAAAAAAGATTTTTCTCGTTTTGGTCAAAGCGTCACTAAATTTAACACCTCTAGTCTCATTTAAATAGAAATATAACAATCGTTAAGTCGCCAGTGCGTCGTAAATGGTTGAACGATAAAGTTTCCAATTAGCGCTTTGTGTTGTGCACGATATGGCCCTTTGTACAGCGCGAGCTGGATGCTAACAATTGAGCCAGTCGCAATTAATAGTCATCGAATTCTGTATCCTCAAATCAACAAACACCGAATAGTCAAACATGCCTTTCAAAGAGCTATATTGGTTCCCTCACATTGCCATATATATATATATATATAACTGTCTATCGTACACGCCACCAATGGGTTGACTTCGTTGCCTTTTGAAATTTATGGAAACCGATAATATGTTTTTGGCTGAAGATGAAACCTTAGTTTGATTTTATCACTAGCTATTAATCAACTGTAAAAAGTTCCATCCAAAGCCGTGGGCTGGAAGAATGCTCCGGCTTGTAAGCCAAAATTTTTAAAAAAAATTACTAGATTTTTTACAGTTTTTTTTAAAGTATATGAAGTGGCGGTACTACCATACAAGCCCAAAAGCCCGGCTTGCCCTACTAAATCTAAATATATGATATATATTTTTTTAATTTGAGCGTTGCCGAAATTATGTGCATATTAAGATTTATAAATGATACTCCTTACCATACAAGCCCAAAAGCCCGGCTTGCCCGGGCTTGTATGGTAGTACCGCCACTGCCTATATGTTCACGGCAATTTATAGGCAAAGAAAATTACGAATCTTCCATTCATGCTTAGACCCAATACCTAGATGGCCGATGAGCCGTTTAAGAATTTAACACACTGGCTACATAATGAAACGACAAAATATGAATGACGTCACGGATTTTCATAAAATTAGTCGACTTTCCTGAAAACCTATTCGATGTTTGTCTTGTAGACACAAAAAGATACATGGACAAAAAAATACGAAATCATATTTAAGCTACAGAAAGCACGACTTTAAATAGCCCATTAATAAATGCGTGATCGTTGTTTCCACCGCCGATTCAGTTAAATAATATTTAAGTTACTACGTGAACATAGTAACGTATGATTAATCTTTGACAAACAGTATGCAAGGTTGATTAAGTAAACATATTAAATTAGAATTGTAACTCCCATAAGTCTCCATTATATTTTAATAGTATATGAAAAGTATTCCTCCGTTACATTTGCAGTATTTATATTTTTGATATATTTTTGTATTGGCGTTGAATTTAGATATTTATTGGTACAAAACACCTCAGATAAAAACGTCGGAAATAAAAATTTAAAGACCGGAACCAAAATGGACAACGGCCAATTTCTAATAAAAGGACAGAGTACATTTTTTCATTCTCCGTGCAATATCCGATAGGTTTGAAACATTTTTCGAATGTTATATTTCAAAAATAGAAAGCGGCATCGGTTCCATATTCTGCACACTCAGGATTCATAGATATATTCTTTATAAAGACTTTCTATATATAAACATGTTCTTTTAAAAGTATCTTGAAAATAAAAATGAATGCACATTACACTGTCTTCAGAGGTGTTATTGTTTATGAACAACGTTTTTATGTGATGTTCACTAAAAACCAGCCCTTTAAAAAACACTAAAGAATCACAAAAGTTGAAAAATATTAATTCATTAAAAAGCAGTAGCTATACCTGTCACAAGGCACGAGTACATATTCCTGTAAAAGGTGAAAAAATCCTTCACGGGTATGAGTATACGCATATAAGATAAATGTTATGATGACATAAAAAGTGGTAGATATCCAATATATGTCATGGATCTACCACTTTTTAGTGTTTCAAAATCATAAATCCTATTACACTGTTCAAGAACTGTTCTGGTTGACCAAAATACGTGAAATTTAGTTAATTGACTAGTATGTGGGCTAGCTATTGTTATATTAAAGCATATTGTCGATTCAAAAGTGCTTATAGAGGCCTATTCGAATTAAAAAATATGGATCTTATAACATGAATGGAGAACGCACAATATTTCCAAGCTATAAACAACAATTAAGTTGTTTGACGAGATAAATTTTTATATTAAAATAAATGTATCATTTCTCCTATTTTATAAATTTCGCATTTTTCCAACGACTATTAATGATGCTTCCAAAAATACGGCTACACGGCTATATTGAAATAGCAATTTTATGCTGTTGAGACTAACAGAAAACGATACTAGCAACATGGCGCGTATGAACAGACAAACGACAAAGTCTAATTACCTACTGCCATTTTTGTAACAAGATGTAACAATGACAAAAAAAACTATTAATATTCCCAAGTTACAATCACTAAGGACCAACATTCTTATGGATGTAATCGCGTAAACAACCAATTTATTGTTTATTTAGCTGCTCAGCTGACAAACCGTTTTCAGCTTGAGCACGTTTCTAAGGCTATTGTAGCTTCGTACTTAGTTTTTACAAACAGTGCCCAAATGCTCTATAACACATTTAAGACCAATTAGTAAGACGAGGTAATCGTGCGCCTGATGGTACACGACACGCCTGCCTATATTGTCATGGACAGTTGTGCCTCTGACCATGGTGTTGCTATTTTTTTTATGCTTTAAACTGATAAACGAGCAAGCGGCTGACCTGATGGTAAGTGATCACCGCCGCCCATTGAGACATTTGCAGCATTACAGAACTAGAAAATGCGTTGCCAGCCTTTAAGGATGAGATAGGGAGGGGAGTGAGAGAAGGAAGAAGGAAAGGGAGGGAGTAGACCACCGGCCACCTCACCGGACGAAACGCAGAAGTAAAAATACTACCACTTTACGACGATTTTCTCTCGAGTTCGTAGTAACTTATCCGGTTCGAACCGGCCACTTCAGCAGCGGGTGCAGCTGCGTGGCTCTACCACTGTTGTTTGTGCTTGTGGTATCACCAGTACCGTACATAACTTGTATGAGCCTACGCCGCGCTCGTTAACCGATGATTATAATGTTCTAACTAGTCTATATCCAGTAATTTCGCTAGCAAAATTGCCTTTTAACATAGTAGTGGCAAAGCAGTTGAACCAACTCAAACGGAATTCTGCAGTGCAGTCTAATCGCATCGCGAAACATAAGGAGAAAATACAAATATTAATAAATACTAAAAAAATACTTTTGGTAAATACAACAGTTTCGAAACTGTATTTTACAGCTACGTCGTAATAAACTTTATTGTTATTTGTTTAACCATTTTTACGTTTGTAGGTTAAAACGTACAGGCTCTAACGTGACCTTTACAATTTTATTAGACAGATTTGCGTACACAAGAAATTCGCAATCGGAGAGTCATTGACGAGCGCATTGAAATTGGAATGAGTGAAGCTATGAGCTATTTAATAACAAACTTTAGTGCGGACGATAGAGCAATTAGTTTTTATCTAGAGAGCAAATATTTTATCAAAAATTCTGCTTCTTACTAGTTGGTCGCGCGAACTGCGCTCAACGTGATTATTGCGAGCACCCAATATCGTAATTTGACAGATATCGGCCTATATATACACGCCTATTGACAATTAAATCGCACAATGTTCATTCTCAAATCTTTTCTCTTTTCTTTTTACAAATTTCTTGTAACTCGAAATGCTAATTACCACATTTTTAGAAGATTAAGTGTCAAGAAATAAAGTGCGCCTGATGACATTCATTGTCTGTTACATAGCAGTTACTCACGGAACCAGCTTAACATTGCTTTGTGCCTATCACCCTGAGATTTACAATGTATATGTATGTATATCTTTGGCGCTTAAAAAACTACAGTGGTGGTGGGATGATCCCAGGTGGACTCCGCAAAAAGGCCACTCGGCAAATATTTCATACCATATAAAAACCAAATTTAATCATACTGTCAACAATTCATTTATAAAACTTTTCAAAATATATGGACATTTCATTTTTTCAATAAAAGTTAACCAGGTTTTTCAGGCGATAATTTTTCCATCCGGCAACAAATTGTTTCCCTTTGTTATTTTAACTGAAAACCGACAATCAGATTGACAGGAATAACAACGAGGTGGCGAACATATGAAACTTTTACAGAGATTTGACGGCAATATGTGCCAGCTAACTTAGCATCGAAACTGGCAGTTTCGCAACTTCTACGCCAAACATTTTGCTTTCACAATATTTTAATTATAAATGTTCGCTTTTAGCAAATGTAGAGAATATATCAAATAAAATATCAACAGTTTATTATTACGTCTTTGCCGTGTTTTTGTTCTAATTTTACCGATAGCGGAGATTATAAAACATATTCTTTTTAAGCTCTCTAGTATAATGAAGATGGCAAAGGAGGGAAACAACTATCGTGTACGTAACAGATCGCTTCATATAGGAAGCAGTTCATGGAAAAACGCATTCGCAAAACTTCATTCGTTGTAACAAAAGTTAAATATTAAAGATACAAAAGTAAAAAAAAAATCGCAAATAAAATTACCGCTAGCTAATAGTAATAAATATACTATTATCTAATACATAATAAAACGCTAACGGAGCACAACTCTCGCAATTAAGAAAGACAATACACAGTATGAAATTAACTAACGGCAAGGATCGCTCTCAGAGATGCATTTAGAAACCGTCTCCCGGGCACTTTATTAAAAATGTAATTAGATTCAATCTCTGAGACTACCTTTTAAGAGTATTAATTTTGTCAAGAAACCTGATTGGTGCATTTAACATTTAAGCATCTCTTTTCGAATGCACGTTTTAAAAATGTATGGTATCGTAAAGGGCAATCGACTAAATTCATAGATTTTACATTGAAGAACACTGACTACAGATGGAACACGTACTGTTGCATCTGTACTCAGAGCTCTTTACGGGTACATTTTTGTTTTACTCGTTTCCTGTTTGTACTTGTTTTATCGGTTTATTGCAAAGCTTCTCCCTAGGCGCTACTGGGCGCTGTTTATGTTACGATTTTATACTAATTTTCAAGTACAACAAAGCTTAAGCTCCGCCTGCACGGTTTGCGTAGCCCATAGTGGTTAATCTTGTAAATCACTTTTACGTGTTGTAGGTTCGCTACCTACACGGAATCAGTAATGTTAAGAATACATCTATAGTCAAAAAAGTTATTCAGCCGGTCGGTCAATGTTTTGAAATATACGAAAAAAATAACTTGATCAGAGGAGATCACATAGATATTCTTTGTGGAACCTGACGAGACAAGCTAATTGAAGAGCTGAAGATAACACATACTCTAGTCCACAACAGTAGTTATAACCACACAGAATTATGAAATATTTATATAGTTTATAACACTGTTTTGCTAGTCACAGATGGTGACGTAGAGTGGAAGTGAGTCCTTCCACATTCGATCCATGAGCCGCTGAATGAGGTGGCCCAACAATAACAGCAATTACACCATAAAAAGAGATAAACAAGATAGGAATCTCCATGTGCAATAATTTCTCTGCAAAATTACACTTTGCACCGAAACATAGTACCGCACTTGCATAAACTGCTTTAGGATAGAAAGAAAGACAATTTGATATTTCCCCAGACGACTTTTATAGAAGAGCTTCTCGGTTCCAAAAGCAGTGTTTACGTGTTTTTTATCTTAGGTAAAAATGTTGCATATTACCACATTCAATTACCATGTCTGAATTTATTAGCACCAAAGCAATCAACTTAAGTTAAACCAGTTTCTTTATAAACAATTTCTTCTTTTTTCTAATCTTCCTACTTACTCCTTTACAAAAAGTTCTAGATAATTCCATTAAACAAATAAAAGTTCATCTTAAAAAAGTTATTATTATTTTTATTAATGAGTAGTATTGTTTATTATTTTTTAGAATTATCGAAGTTGAAAAGTAAGCCAAAAACAATTGCAATCGATAGCTCCATAGAGGCGTGAAGACAAACCACATACACCCGTTTGCATATTCAAATGTCTGTAAAGACTTCATGTCAAGCAACAAAATAATGAAACCCAAAACGTTGGAAAAACAAAGGGGAGGTACTTTTAAGACGAGTTACAGTAACAAAACAACTGAAAAATTAAAACAGAAAACTGAATAAGCAAAGAGCAGTTTAATTGAATACCGTCACTCAGTTTCAACATTAAATATTTCCAACTTTTTCCAAGAACAAACTTCAATAGGAAGTAAATCAGGATTAACAATATATCACAAAATCGTTAGCTCTGTAACGTTGCCTATATGTGAATGGAACGGCAGCCTTGAGGCAGTCGCATTGAAATCTCGATAGTAGGCACCTTTGATGTATGTATGCATGATGTTTCAGTTTTTACTTTTTACTAATACAGCTGACAATTACCCGCCGTTTTAGATATCTCAAAAATACCTATATGATAATGCATATTTCAGTTTTTAAATTAAAGGTTTCTGCGCACAGCTTCGTCCGCGAGGACGTCAGAATTGGATCTAGAGGGGAAATTTTCATTCCACATCGAAGCGATGAACAAAATAGAACTGCAAGCTCGCTAAGAAGCCGGCAGTTAATTTTATTATATATGTTAAGTGAGTAACAACTTATACTTGCCACTGCTGAGCATAGGCCTGCTACACAGACAGGTAAAGACCGGCACGCACCCTCAGAGCAGATTGGCGGACTTACAACAATTTCTATTGTATTTTGCATATTTAATAAACATTCTAATAATTTTTGCATATAAATAATTGCATATAAATAAATAAAAAATTATATACAACGCAGATCCTTTCAGGACACGGTTGTTTCGGGAGGTATATGTTTTGAGTGGCGGGGATACTAAAGCGACTCTAACGTGTGTGCCGACGGCTCTGTTAGCGCTGGAGGATTGCTCAACTGGGACCATGACAGGTGCAACGTGGGTTTTTTAGTGGGTACCCCCTCTGTTTGGGAGTCCCACATACCCCTGCCTCTCCCCCGTTCGGGGGGGGGGTTCCAACGTTTTATCGGTTTGATTCCGGCTAATCATCCGATTGCCTGAAAAGTAAGATGATCCCTGTGTCGGGTGGGCATGTAAAAGTCGGACGCGGCTTGTTATTGACGCCGTCCAGTGGTGGCTTGAAGGAGTCGTTGCTAAGAGGTTGGTTTAATGTCACCGCCTCTGCGCCTGATCTCTCTCTGTTAACGGAGAGTGAATGCACCTGTGTCTGTGCAAATGCTTGTGTACTAAAATATATGCCGCGCAATATGGTGATCTCGTGTAGATTGGCGGGCCAAGGCCGGAATCGGTAGAGAGGGCATTACATATATTTTTTTAGTGTTAATCATATATTGAAAGTCTTGAACCCCACCCACGAAGACTTGGTAATTTATTTTTAATGCCCTTAAAGAAAGTACTTCAAAACAAATTTGTGGATTGGTTCAAAAACAAAACGTCAAAATAATTGCGAAGAAAATGCTTTGACTATTTTGTATGGCTAAATAACATCTTATAAAGCCAATCAAATCATAATTCATTTGTAGAATAGGTAAAAGCAAAACGCAATATAAAGTATAAAAATCTCTTCCTCTGCTACTAATTCCGTTCAGCCGTCTTACGTGATTTACTCAATCAATTACAAAACGTAAAAATATAAATTTTCTCATTTATATTTACTACACAAATCACTAAGTTTTGAAACAGAGAACTAATAAAGTTTTGTAATTAATGCGTTTTTTATCCGAACAACATTCGGATTTAGGAAAAACAAGGCGCGGGCTGACCACGAGTGTTAGTCTCAATTATATAACTAAATATGGTATTTGGCCCGTGCGGCCGATAGCAATACCGCGTCCATCCATATTTCCTTTAATTTTATCACGCGTCCGGTCTCATCGGGCTAGCGTAACATCGTGCGCCGGCTGGGAGAGTGGGGTTAACCGCTTACGTGTTAACGCTAATTCCTACCATATTGTTACATCCGCCGCTCCATGCACTACCTCTCTAAAAGTTCAATCACATTCGTTTTTGAATCGCTTTTTTATTTCTTTTAAACGCCAGATATAAGACCTATTGCAAGTGAATACGAACCATTTTATACAAATGCAAATACTGAACAACGAAACGAACCGGATAAGTACCACATCCTCACAGAAAATCGGCGTCAAAGTGTTTCCGCTTCCGCGTTTCGTCCGGTGATTGAGGCCGATGGCCGGTGGCCCATCCCTCTCTCTCCCCTTAATCCCTTTCCCACTCTCCTCCATATGTCTGTCTCAAACTCCTCTCTTCCTCCCTCCGACTCCCACGACTCTCTCCTCCCATTTTCATCTCTCTATCCTCACCCTTTCCTCTCATTCCTTCTCCCTCCTTCTTTCAACAATTCCCCCCTTAAAGACCGACTACGCATTTGCAAGTAATGTTATGTTGCAAATGTTCATGGGCGGCGGTGTTCACCTACAATCAGGTGAGCCGCTTACACGTTTGACAGCTTACTGCATTTAAAAAGAGTATGTAGTTTAAAATATGATAACGTTAATAACTTAACTTAACGTTAATAAGCACAGGTAAACTTTAACGGTCTTATTCATAAAAACCACTAATCGTAAGTTTTAACCATTCGTTGGTGTTTTATATGCTTATAAAGCGTTCGATAAAATTATTTATTCATAAACCTTCCATAACTAATATGTCATTATTCATTTATGAATCGACATGTTGCCGTCAAAATAAAATTAGCAAGCAACCTGCTCAACATATGTCTGTACACACCGAATAAGAATATGCATAGACATTTTTATTGTTAAAAAATATTTTATTGTAGGTAATGAAATACTTTTAAGAAATAAAATATTCTTGGAAATGTTTTTATACATAATTCAATATTCATTTAAAGCGCGTTTAAAGAATGTTGTTTTCTTCACTTATCATCTGTAGAGAGTCGGCCATCTTTACCTGATATCACGTTTTAGTAGTAGTATTCTGGCTTCTATAACTATAAAATACAACAATTTATTGCTTTGTTTTACTGTTTTTTAGAACTGTTTATTGCTAAAATGCTTTTATGGATATCACTTTTGTAAATCTTACTAGAGCGAGCCTTTAGATGTGTAGATTGATTTGTTAAAAATATTGCTTACAAAAAAAATATTTTTAAAGAGTGAAAATGTTTATGGTTACAAATATTCGGTGTGTACATATAAACGCTGGAAAGCAAAAACGTAGTAAACGACAAATGGAGTAACTTTTGTTTTATTTACATTGTTGTAATCAGTAAATTAAACCACATCGATTGGTTTACGTCTGGTGAATAATTTTGGTTTTGCTGGTTACTACGTTTATGCTTTCTAGCGTCGATTAATTGGTCAGTTCGCTGGCTGATTTCAATGATATAATAAATTATTAAAAAAACTGCAGTTCAGTTCGTTAGTGAAGAAAATATGCATATTGAGGTTCTTTCTATTAGATTCAGCGATAAATGAGGCATACCAAAGATAATCAACCGTATCTCTTCTGAAATGGACTAACAATTACAGATTTCAACGACCGACCGACACAAAATCTCATATCGGTACAACAGAATTAAAATCTTCATCAAGCCAAACTACTGTTTGTTTGTCTACATCAAAGCCGCGGATCTTTTTTGGATAATAAAAAAAGTAATACCAATCGATGTCGATTTCTCAAGATCCTGGATATAACACATTTTAAATATGAAGTTTGTGTTATATTATCGAGTTCGAAAAGTTTTACATTTAATTTGCGTTCTTCTAAAGTACGTCGTACTTCTAAAGTACTGTGTATTATTATTGATGGCAACAAATTCTTTAGTACAATTATTAGTTGACCGTTTCCCAATTTACCCGGCCGATAACATAGATAGTTTTGTGGTAGGTTCGATTTCGATTTGGCGTTAATTTCCGTTGTAAATAAGAATGGTTGTTACATAGGGGCATCCGTAAGCCTTGAATTATAAAACAAGGGATGACAGTTGAACTGACAGCACTGCTGCTAAGAAGGAAATTACAAATATTATAGTATGATATATATTATTATTTGAATAATAATAGTTATTTTAACTAGTTGCTCATGATGAAGTTTGGTGAAGAGCAAGTGTCAATGTTATTAAAAAAATAATTATTGTTCATATTAAAGTGACGATCATCACTTCCTTATCAGCAGGAAATACAAAGAATTATCTTAGGCGGTGATGTAAAACGAATGACAATGTTTGCGTTAAGATTTATTAAAAAATATTAACGACTAGAACGTGTTGAAATTCAAACAGAGTGGCTAACATATCGCATGCATGACGTAAATTTTCTTTGTCAGCAATAAGTGTAACAGTTTGCAGAACCTCTTATAGTTTTTTTTATTGTTATCCAACTCCGTAACCATCGCGGGCGCGCACAATAACTTACAAACTTTGTGTGTAACTTAGTTGAACCGTAATCGGATCTACAGCGTATGAATGCACCTAACATACTTTTTTATACTAGATTCACCGGAGAATGTCCCTTGCATACCTTTGTAGCCATTTATATAATAGTATACTATTACTGTGTAAATTATTATATTATAGTAATTAATATATTATATTATAAGATTATATTTTACTATTTTAGGACGATTTGTGTGCTCTAGTTTGAAATTGTTTGTGATCGAAATATCGCAAGCACTTTGACTGTGGCCTTTCTGGATAGGGATCTTTTCATAACATACAACCAATATATGATCTGCAGTCCTTTCTTTAGCTAAATACTACATGTTATTGATTCAGCAAATCCTCATGTATAACTATAGTATTAATTTGATCCCAAATTTATAATTTTAATGTATTTGGGAATAATATCTCAAGTGAACATATGGAAGTAATGTATGATCAGTTTGTAAGTAAATCTTTTAAAAATTTCTTTTACCAACTATCCTTTTTAAAGAAAGTATTATATAAAATGTGCCATGTAAAAGTGATAAAATTATACAAATAAAAATAAAAAAGTAAGATTATGGAATTAAATCTAAGGATTGGCCATTGAGGTAACAACCTAAAACTAATTACTCGCATGAATATCAAATGACATTAAAGAGAACAATGTTAACTCAATGTTAAATCCCAACAACACTTACTTGGCTTGTGATATGCAGCTGGTGAGGCATTGTAGTAGTAGCAGTAAAGAGCCAGAGCCAGCAGCAGTAGAAAAATGGCCAAAATGCGGGTGGAGAGTGGCCTACAGCGCATCATTCGGGTCCTCATTGTTCCCTAAAAAAAAAGTTATCTGTAATTGTTTGTTTTCTTCACAATATTTTTTTTGGATTCTTTTAAAAATTTTTAATTCATACAATTTTCAAAAATTTGGGTATTTTTATTATATACATTATTTTGTGTTATCTCAAACTTTTTGTAAATAATATAAATTTAAAAATTCTTCAATGTAAGTTATTTTATGTACTGAATGTTTTATATATTTTAAAAATACTCATGTAATAAAGGGTGAAGATGAAAAATAGTTATAATTATACAAATAAATAATTATTGGTAACAATTTTTTCTTAATTAATTGTTTAAACTTATTTAATTGAATAACAACACCAACTGAATATATATAAGGGAAAACAAATAAAATAAATTTAATTAAAAAAAAAAAATTATTATTTAATGCTTATAACAGTGCCTGCACTATCTTAATATTACGAAAAAAAATACCCGATGTCTATCTATTTTTATATTTTAATTTAATATATTAAATATTAATAATTTTAATGCTCAGCAAATCACGACTTTTAATTAGTATTTTATGAATAACGTCACTTAATGATATTAAAAAATATACTTATGAATTTAAAACTAAAATAATTAAAACATCTACAAATTACTAATAACATTCAAACTAAAATCGAAACTTAACTGTTTCCAGTTTTTTAATAGGTAAAAGTATGATAGTTTTAAAGTATAAGTAGTAATTTTAATTCATTTTTACTATTTTTAAAATTCGCTTAATGTTTGAAATAATCACAATACGAAACTTACTAAAACGCGTTGAAATATTTTAAACGAGTGCTATTTAAAAACTTTTTGAATTTAAATTTAGTAGAAATTAACCCACTTTTAATCAATCAAATTTGTTTAAATATCTGTAAAGTATCTAAACTTAACCGCATGTCAAGTAACGCTTAAGACTTCGTCTCCAAAAAAATCT
>DWHO01000285.1:0-22223 GCA_018247575.1 Eurytides lysithous rurik | reverse complement strand
TTTTCTCGAGCGAGATTTGTATATTAGACAGATATATATATATATATATAATATATATATATATATATCAGAAGATTTGAATTTCCAAACCTTAGTTTGGAATTTGAAATCTGTATTAATCTATAGTAATAAGAAAAAATAAGAATAAAGTGGTGTAATACAAATAGTAATAGTACCCTCCACAAGGAATTTCGGTTGCTGAGGTGCGCTGGAGTCAGTTGGGTGGGTGCAGAGAGCGCGGCACTGCCAATGGACGCTGACACTCTCGGTGACGACCGCCTCCACTGTGAACTGATCGATGAAACGACGTAGCTTAATAGCGGAAAACATTAAAATTCCCCTCCAAATTATAAATCAAAACTAGGAATTCGTGTCGCGGTATAATAAAATGGTCACCTCAGTAACCAAAACGGATGCAACGGTGATGTCCTCCCGACCGATTCCGGCCACGGCGACCTATAAGAGGTCAGCCAAGTACGCAGGATATATTATAGTGCACAAGCGTTTGCGCACAAAGGCGCACGCCCCCTTCCCTTTACTTTTGTAGCCCGATGGGACGGATAATCGACAGGACCGGAGAGGGATCAGGCGCAGAGGCGGTGACATTAAATCGATCTCTTAATAATAACTTCTCGAAGCCACCGCCAAATGGCGTCGATAAGAGGCCGGGACGGATTATTTACATGCCCATCCGACGCATCATCATAAGATCATCTTAATTTTCAGGCAATCGGGTGATCAGCCCGTATTGCCCTAACCCAACTAAGAAACAACAACATAAAGTCGTTGCTCTCCGCGGGATTCAAACCAAACTAAATCGAAGATCGCGTCGTAAAGCGCGGGCTTAGACCACCAGGCCACGGAGGCAGTATTTCTTTAAAATACTTAAACTATTTTATTTCAGGTTCTTGAAAAAGTTACATGAAGCGAGTAATGACAAAAAATAAAATATATATAAACGTTTCTTTTAAATTCACACATTTTTTACACCATTGATACCATTTAAGAAATTGCAGAACAATTAATATATACAATAATATACCTGTTTGTCATGCATTATTTACATAGTTATGGTGACCTCAAACACTTATTATCACTTGACTTCCTGTTAAATGCAAGACACATGCAAATCAAATTATATTTATTCAAATAGGCCTTTACAAGTATTTTTGAATCATCATTTGCACGTCTCAGTTCGTGAGAAAGCTACCACCGGCTTGGAAAGCAGTTCTGTTGAGAAGAGCCTGCGAGAAACTCAATAGTTGCTCTTTTAAAAATGCCGTTACAATATATTAAGCATTAAAACACCGTAATAGCTATCCCACATACGTCAATCAATTAAATCCCAAGCATTTATCTAGTATCGCCATATGAAAACATTTTGCATTACTCTTGCGATTTGTTTTCTGGTATTCATACTATTTGTCTTTCTATCATCCCTACAATTTTTTTCTATTAGTCCTACATGTTTTTTAATGTAATACAGTGTCGACAAGAGCAAGTCGTGCGTCTGCTGGTACGCGAGACGTCTGTCTTCCCATAACACAGAGCCATACAGAACCCGTTTGGTTAGAGATTTATGTTGCCATTCACAGTAATTAAATTATGCTGGCAACATGGTGCCGTTCAAACTGGAACACAGTAGTGCTTACATGTTACTGCTTGGCGGAAGAATAATTGACAATCCAGTGGTACCAGACGGACACTGCAAGTCTTACAACCTTAAAAAAATTAATATGGATACGAAGAATACAGTTTGCCAAAATTATTTTATTTATTACGTCAGAAAACTACAACTCATTGCTAATAACATACAATATAGATTTAGTAGTAGTAGCAGCAGATTTGAAAAAGCGTAATACTTTTCATATGTAGAGTAAAAAAGTGAAAAGGGAATCGCAACGAAATAAATTACTCGACAGCAATCCTGTGTCCTTGATAGCAAATTACAGTAGTAAAAAGAAAAAAGTTCAACAGGCTGTTAAACTTCTTGCAGTAGAGTAGAAGACGTTCAGTCGACGAAGAGCTCGTTTCTAAGGAGTAAGAGGCAAAGGGGTAAATGGATCACCGCTGTCCATGGTCATTGCAACATTGAATGACCGTGGCTAGTTCTCAAGATGGGAATTTTGGAAGGGGAAGGGAGGGGTGAGAGGTGTGGCCACCAGCCGCCCCACTCACCGGACGTAACGCGGAAACCCAAACACTTCCATTTTACGCCGATTTTTCGAAAGGGCATGGTACTGACCCTGGGAGGACTTAACGTGCGGATAGCGTAGCGGTTAAATTAGTCACCTTACTATTTTAAATTGATTTTAATTCTGTCTAGGTGACTAATGAATAGTTGGCTGAAACAGGCTGAATGGCAGTACTCCATTAAGACCGGACGTGTCTATAGGGTTAAACTGGTTCCGTTGATAAGTAGAGCTGCTTTGGGATAAGGCTCAATAAACCGCCCAAATTTGAGATTCGGAGAGATCTCCACTATATCCTCACACACCCAACAAAAACTGGCGGTCGAGATAATTTATAAGCACATTTGGGAACGAAAGGGCCACTATAAATGGGCTCCTTCCTGCAGGGAAAAGATACTGTATTTTGGTGGCGTTGAATTTCACCAGATTCAGACCCCAGTCGGGGAATGCCTGTAAGGTAAAGTTCACATGCTTTATTACGGATTCCCTTTCGGGCTGGATTAAGTCTCTACTAGTCCAAATAATCGACAGGTGTCTTTCCACAACAGCGCAGTCGTCTACATACTCGAAAAGACCAAAATCGCAGAAGGCATTTTGAATAAACTTAGTATAAGAATCAATTTTTTAGTAAGTTGTTCTATTGTTTAGTAAATTGTTATTGTAAAAACAAACATGTGGCAATTATTTTACAACATAAACATCTGATAAAAATTTGACCCGACTAAGTACCCTGATGGATAATTTCTATTGCAACTTTCCCCTCTTAGATTTAGAGTATGAAACGAAGGAGGTAACACATACTCGCTTCATTTAAAATTCAGCCGTCGGACGAGTTGCATTGACTCTGTTTTTTTAAGACGTGGTAATTATCGATCGTTATAATTTTAACTGAAAGTAATCAAAGTGTAAATATTTGTTTTCCCGTAATGAGTAATGAATAAGTATTTGTTCCTTAATTTCTACCAATATTATTATATACCACCACTAGTTTATTTGAGCATATATTCAGACATATGATAGCATATCGATGTCACATGTCACATTGCGTTGTTCACATCATAACAGATGAAACTGGTATGTGTGCATCATACAGAAACATACCAACGATTTTTTGCATAAACCATACGGTAAAAAACAATCTTCAATCTTGGATCGCAGAGCTAACATCGCAGCCACTGAACAACAATTATCTAATAATAATATAAAATTCAGAGGTTATTGTTCGCGGTATATGTATGACGTTTATTCTTCACGTATCTATCCTTTATCCCAATAATACAGGTGAAGGACAGCAAAAACTTCTAGACACTAAGAGGCTCAGCTTTACAAAAATAATAATGTAATTCATACCAGAATTATAATTCATATAAGAACAACTTCTGCAATTCTTCAAACAAAAAAATCGCATACTGTGCACAAATTTAAAATACAGAGGCGAATTTTTGCATAAAGCTTAAAAAATAAAGTTAATAAAATGAATTGTATAATCTATGCATATCATCATGTATGTCTATGTACGTCAACAAAATTATATAAGTTAAATTTTGACTCATTTGTGATATATTTCTCATGATTTGTTTTTAATTTTTAAAACATTTGTATCGAAAATAACTATAAGTAATATATTTTACGATGATCGAGTTAATAATGGAAATATCAAATTTAATGAATCAACAAAATTTTCTGCAGCTAATATTTGAATGTCTTAATTAGGAAATAAGTAATATAACAAATTATTAAGCAAAGACCGACTTTAAAAACTCTCGCCAATTAGTTTCAACTAAATTGGCATAAATGTTAACTTTAAAAATAGAATTATAGCAACTTTTCCTCCAGTTTTTTGTTCAAATAAATGCATTTCGGTGCAATTAAAATTGTAGTTTTTTTTGTGGTTCCTAACTGGGTAAATTATAGCCTAACGACTGGAAATAAAAGGCGTCGGATCGAATCAAAACTTTACGCACCAACGAGGTTGTACGTTCATTCCAATTCTTTAAGTGTTACAATAAATGTATCACATTTTTGCTTGCTCTATGGTAACAGACTCCAATACTTTTGGATTCGAGATTGATTATAGAGCTTAATGAAGCTCTTTTTCAAGTTGTCTAGATACAGAATAATTGCCTAGAAATCAAAATATATTCAAAAAGTCATGCCTGTGAGTATGCTATTTACTAATGCTAAGAAATAATGTTCAAAAACGTCCAGTTTAAAAGAACAATGTTGCTAGCTATGATTACTGGGCTTAAAAATGGACCATTTTATATGGTCTGATCATGAGCGCAGTGCAGAAACAAACAGTTTAAAATAATGTGCGGCACTACGTTGTCATCGGCTAGTGTGAGGCTTACCATCATAAATTATTTCATCACTTTACTCTTTTCTTACAAAAAAAAAAATATGGCTATGTACTACTACCATTTGCGTTACCTTATTTAATGAGAAATAAGGTAATCAACACAAATAAGTTTTAAAAAAGCATCTCTTTGTTTTTGTTGTTTGATATTACTTTTTATTACAGTACTATTTAAAATAACATATAATCATTTTATATATAAAACTATGGCTTAATTTTGGTTTGTCTCTAGAACTAAGCCCAGTCTAAAGTATGGATAACTTGTGGCAATAATTCAATAACAAAACAATATGTTATATAAATGTTGGCAAACATTAATATTGCTTTATGTAACAGCATCACAACACAGCCTTATCTTCTTTAATTATATATCTATAATGTTTAGAAGGTAACCATTTATCATACTTAGATGACATTATTTTAGTTAATGAATGCTATATATATCTTTTCTGCAAAATTAATAAAAGAAATATTTATGTAGTATAAAAGAAAATACTTTAACACTTATTTTTTAATGTGAGAAAGAGTTAATAGAAGGTCACCTCATGGTTACCATTAATACAAAAATTATATCTCTGTAGGTAACCTTATGAAATTTAACCTTAGTTATCACAATTACAATATTTGAAAGTGCAAACATTCCAACTTGACATGACATAAGATCAATTTACGCAAAACTGGTGTTTTCTATAGCTGACACATACCTTATGGTCATGCATCTTGTGTTTTCTAGCAGCCTTCATTTCCTTGGTGACATGAAGCCAGTTAGCACTGTCTAATGAGCCCAGGGGTCCATATACCACTTGTCCGGGGTAGAACTCAGAGGAGGAGTAAGGGGTTGATCGACGTCGCCGCATTGAGTAATCTTCAAGAGGACAACTGTCCAAGTCGGGGTATTCAAGGCGAGAACCATCAGCTGAGACAAGACGTAGTTTACTATGGACAGCCTAACAAATGAAAAAAAAAGTCATTCTCTATTCTTTTAATATAGAATAGGCATAAAATAAAAGCTCTCATTGTGAATTATCTTTAATTAAAAGAAATCTGTAGTTCTATACAGAAATTTCAAGTAAAATTGCACTTTAATCTTAATAGCCAACATAATTATAATAAAAGAAAGTTTTCCTTTTGAAATTTTAGTTTGTAGGTCATTGGAACATTGAAATTATTCCATACTCCATCATATAATTTACTTAACCTGTCAATTGGTTGACTAATTGTGATAACTTGCAACAAAAATAATAAAATTTATTCACTCACTTTAGATGTTCCAACCCATGAATCGAGGCACACTGCAAGATCCGGTGTGAATTCTTCTAGAGGCTGAAGCCTCTCACTAGCAACGCTTGGTATGACATGTTTTGTTCCCACAATTTGCAATGCCGCTGTCATTACGATGTCACGGCAGTATCCGCGCTGAGTATCCTTCCCAGCTATGAGGCGCCTTACAACATCGCCTGGCATCAAGGAGCGGTCAGCAAGGCCGACCTAAGTATGAAACACAATAAGTATTAAATAAAAACATTTAACAATGCAATACAGATGTGTGACATCTTTTTCAGGCAATAGGTAATAGAACCAAACCAGTTTAAGAATACACAAAAGATTAGTAATAAGCATCAGGTATATTTAATAAATCAAAAAATCATATTTTTGATATTCTTACAGCAGTGTACACTTCGGTAAAAAATCATACAAAGAAATATTTAATAAATTTACACAACATTGCAAAGGAAATCATAACAAACATAAATAAACCAGTTTGTCCCCATTCAAATAATTCACCAGCTATACTTAACCTGCGGCACTCCAGTGTGTTTTGGTTGGCCAATTGGTTTTTCTTAATTTTTATTAACATTATTATTATGTGTTTATGGCCACTATGAAAAAAGGTTGAGTACCATGGGTATACACAAATTTAGGCCCAAAACCCCAAATAAGGAAGCATCTTCTTTTTTTTTCAAAAACTATTTTGTTTTGCTTATAATAACAAAAAACTGGTCAATAAAATTAGGACTTGATTCATTAATAAAAATCTCAATCATTGCCATTCTCTTTTATCATTACACACTGCATCTGTTGTTATGTATTACAATATACTGATGGAAATCTTTAATCTTAAATATATGACTCAAGTTTCACTACATGCATATGAAAACTCATGAATATTTGTAGTTGCACATTTACATTTGATCTGAAAGAGTGTGACGATTGCATAGGCAATGGCAATCATTTAGTTTAACTACCAACTTCATCCATATACTTACATAAAATAATGATGCATTAGATGCAAACAGAAATATTTATCCATTTAATCTTTTTGAATAGTTTTGCTTTAAACAAACTTTAGAAACAATTACCTTTGTGTATATACAAAATAATTTGGAAAAACAAAATCAGACATACAATGCTATATTAGCATCAGTAAGATTTATTTTTGGATTATACTTTTCAGTTTGCTTTACACTGATACATTATGTTGCCACAAAGAATCATTTAATAGATTGTAGTTTTGGCAAAGACATATAGGTTAAATATATTTAGTCTAGCAAATGAAACAAATTAGTAATGTAACTCCTTACTTAATACTTATTATTAATAGTTTATCCATATATTATATAGTTTGCAGCTTTGAAAATGGTAAGAAAAGCATCTTATAACTCAAATTGTCTATAAGGAATTCAATCTGTGTAACAAAACTAGATAAACATAGATAAATACAAGAATGATTATGGAGTGTAGTGTTATTGCTCTGTAATAGCTAGTGCACTGTCAAGTTTGCTATTATATAAAGTGCAAATAGAGGTTTAAAAAATGGTGTTCTTTGTGGGTAGATAGTTCACTAGACACTATTAGATTTCATTTTACCCTCATTATAATACATCATTGAAGGTTGTTTCAGGATCACACAAAAAAACCAATCAGATTTGGTCACGGTTTTCAAACATGTATTATTTATTGTTTTTTATACGTGTTTTTTTCATTAGTTAGCTCTGTTCAGTACTTAATGCCGATAATAACTTGTTATTCTATTATTACTCACCGACTTTTCGGATATAACTCGCTCGGTTCCCGAAGGATGCCATACAACACGGATTTCGCCTTTTTGGATGGGTGTTTCAATGTCGCTCTCCTGGTCACTAGAGTTTGCCTCATAGTTTTCAAGAACAAGACCGAATACAACTTGGCCATGATTGTTAATTTTATACACTTCATCCTCGTAAAAATATTGAAAGTCAGTAGGTGAGCCTGGATTTTGCCCCGCCATATTGACGGGAATTATCTAAAGACACAAATAATTTTGTTTTTACGTGATTATGTTCTTTCTGACAGCTGATTGCAATGTGTGGCGCATGCGTCAATTAATTAAGCAACGGAAACGCCATCCTGCGGAATTTCATGAAAAAATGAGTCGAGCGTTCTGTTTCATGTATTTTTTACAATATTTTTTTATGTTCAGTAGTTGTTTTAGAAAGTAAATTGATTAAAATTATTATCAGATAATTAGTAAGAAAATGTGAATTTTAAGTTTGATAAATATCATTGTATTGATATTATAAAACCCCAAGGTGTTGCGATCACACGGTTATCAGCAACAGGTATTTTGATAAGTTTATTTAATAATTTTATATCGTAAAACCTTTTAATCATTATAAAGAGTTATACTTGCTATGAATAAATTCTCTTATACAACAAAATAAAATCTGGCATATTTAAAGTTTCAAAATTATCTAACGCATAAAGTTATTTAAGTAAAGCTATTTAATAATAATATTACTTTATCAATTGGGAAAAAGATCATCAAGCTAAGCTAAAAAAATACATTTTATTCATGTATGAACTCTTTGGCTGTTCTTCAACTTCATTTTGTGTGACCACAGAATTAATAGCAACAAGTATATTTTTCCAAATGTACTAAACAATTTTATGTAATAACTAAAATCTTTGTAATCTTTATAATGATTTGTATTTGCTATAAATTTATTTTTTCTTCAACATCTAAAATACACCCCGGAAAGTGATATACTTTAAAAATTATGTAAAGTAAAAAGTTATTAAGTCAAGTCATTATTTAACATTACTTGCGCACTTTTGTGGATAAGGATAAATCATTAAATTAATGGAGTTTTTCAAATAAAAATGTTGATGAAAAGATCGTGATGGTGTATCGATTCTTTGAAGAGCACCTCTATATTTCTTTTATTTATAAGAATTTATTTTTACATGTGTTATACTACCTACCTATACAATTAAAATATACTAATATTATGTCTTAATTCACTAAATAATTGTCGTATTAAAGGTATATGCACAGTTAGTTAGAAAATGCGTGTAAATGGTCGAACCAAAATCAATTTCAATGGCACTTGTTATTGTGCCATCATTATAAGAGACAATTAATTAATGTTTTAAAAGAAACACCTCTATACATGCATACTTTGTTATAGTTATACTGATTTTTTAATATTGGTATGCTATTTACACTTTACGTTCTTGAAACACGATTTTAATGTTTATCGCGGACGAGGACGCCCGATACGGCAGCTTAACGCCCTCAGTTGACATTAATGCGAGTACTGGGCCGGCGCTATTCTCGTTTCCCGCGATCAATACAGCGTTATCAACTTGTGTAGGTGTTTATATGCGCACTCTTAGTACACACGCAGCGTCGCTGCGATGAGGTAGTTGTGTTTGATAACGTCAAAATTTTATTCCGGGTCCTAATTTCAATAAGGAGATGTAATCGAAATGCCGCTGCCGGAACTTATAAAGAAGGCTTCAAGTTATTTCCTAGGATTGGACTTCGACGACAACGAAGATCCCCCTGATTACGTCGACAACGAAATATTGTTTTGCAAGAACAATGTTTGCGTCCATCCGCCAACGATCGCTCGACACGAGTTGGACATTGTGCACCATCCTGGATATCTTACAGTGACCACTAAAGTATTTACCGATCAACACAATAATGCAAAACGACCAACGTTGTTTCTCAATTGGATACCTAATTCAACTTTGAAAAAATGCCCGTCAGCTGTCGAGAGCAATGCTAGCGACGAGCTCGGGTTCTCGATCAACAAACCGACAAATCCTAAAGACATACCGTTAAAAAAGCCCTATGTTAACCCGTCGAAGATAGATGCGAATAATGAAAATGCATTTTCCGACTCCTCGGAGACCACTAGTCTCAATTCGAACTTCGACAAGCAGAGTATCAAATCGACGGACACTCGCTTCACTCAGAACGACACTACGCAAGAAGAGTTGTCGTCGAGCTCGAGGCCGACAGTCAAGTCCGCGGATACGAACAAAGATAGTTTCAATCACATAGAGAAGGACGAATCGAAAGACCAAATATTCGACTTCGAACGCCACGTACGATCGCAATCGATGACATCTGTTAATATAACAATCGCCAATCCAAACGTGGAGAACATCGATTTGACTCCGGACTCGCTGTCGAGCGACAGGTTTATCAGGTCGCTATCGTTGAGCTCGTGCGACGAGGGGAATCCCAATTGGATGAGCACACCCGAATTTCTTGCTCTGAAGCACAATTTGGCTTTTCCAGATAGCGTTCATAGCTCACCAGTTCCGCAGCGGCGGGCTCCTCTGAAATGTCGAAGGTGAGTTTTCTTTTCTTTATTGTGTCATGAAAAAATTCTAATTAGAAAAATATTTTTTCAAAAAAGGGAACAAAAATATTTTTTTGCTATGATATGAAATAGTAAAATTGTAAACAGGAGGGTTTTACATAAATTATGACTTGAAATGGAGCATAGGTCAGATGTCATTAACGTCTGTTTTGCGTTGGGTAATTAAATGCTGTGTATCACAAATAAAGACAGCATTTATTATCTGATTATATTATTATTTTTAATGTAATAAACATTTGAAGCAACAGATTTATTTTTTATTTTGATGACTTATTATAAAATAGCAGGATGTTTTAACAAATGAATATTTTAGTTAATTTAAAGCTGTAAAAGACTAGACTTTTATATTATTTAAAAAATATAAATGCGTGATGCAAAATCGAAAGAAGTTTTCCAACTAAATCGAACTTAAAAAATAATTAGACTATTAAAACATGCTTTTTTCAGTGTTTAAGACTTTACCCTTTTTCAGATACATTTTATATTGTATACTCATAGTCTTTAAATAGGTATGTAGGGTATTTTTACTTACTAAACCTAGTTGACCAATGTCGATACTCCGGCACATCAAAAAAAGAATTGTTTTCAATATATAAATCTTGCTCCTATTGAATCTGCCACTAGTCATTTGTAAATTTCGAACATTGTTAGGCTTATTTGGCACAAGAATAGTTTCTAGTACCAATCAATTGATTTCAATTACGTAAACTGCGCAATGTGACGTGAACTTAAGAATTACCAATTTGCGGTCCTTTCAGATTTGATATTTGACGAGGAATAAACCGTAACAATATTTGAAGATTCCGTCAGCTGGCCTATAAATACTAGAAAAAGTTTTAGTAGGACCCAAAACTTTTTCACAGTTACAGTTAGTAATGGCCGATATCATACTTTTTATGTACAGTAAAATAATAACTACTAAATTCCATACAAAGTGGCGATGACAATTTTTCACAAGATCCCCATTCAAAACATAACCTTCGTCTCATTTTCCTTTCTTTTTGTATTTTTTTCCTCTTGAATAATAGTAAAAAAGCTTTTTCATCCACACAAAAACAAAATGTATGCCGATTCTTCGTTATTTCTCAAAAGGAATGTGAAATCCAACAACTCCACAATACACAACACACATTTTTAAATGATTAATAAATGAGGAATTAGTTTATACCATTCATTACAGATATAATTTTGTTTTGTTTTTAATTTATATTAGTACATGATTACGGTGATTTAGGGAACAACAATCGCAAATATTTATAAGTAGTGTATCGAATTGTAAATATAAAAAATGTTTTTAAAATAGATATCGAGTAAATACGTATAATCGATAACAAGAAGTACAAATATAAAGTTACGTATTAAAAACGATGACCTGGATGAGAGCTTTTACGAGTTCGTAGCTGAGGCTCACAACGAGCGTAAAATTGCAGTCATGAATATTTTTTTGCGCATCGTGTGCCCTAGCCACTTTTGAAATGAGGCTAATATAAAAGAAAACTATTTTGTTTATTACCGGAATGTTTTAAAGAAAAGTGTATCACAAATCTGTTTATTTTTACCATTTAAATGGTTGGCATAAAGGTAAAATATAGTATTAGGAACACAGATAGCAATATTTTAGTCAATACCATTTGTTAGCTTGTTCTTGACAATAATTATAATAAAAGGCATTTTCTTGGTATATGAGCTGCGTGGTTAGTAACGTTTTTTAATGTGACTTCCTGTCACTGTTGATGAACTCACTGTAGAACCATGTGCAGCTTTTTGAGCTGTATCTGGATCACGTACGAGGACGTATGAATAAACAGGACGGCCGAGCTGTTAGCTTGTTTTTTTTAAGAATTATATCAGGCATTTGGTATATTAACGTCGGTTATGTTGATAATAAAGTATGTCAATTGATTAAATCTACTAGCTGTAACAAGTCGTGCGTGTGAAATGTTTTTATAAAATAAAATTAAAATTCTTGGATAATAGAATAGTTTAAAAATCATTAAATAATTATAAAAAGTGAATAATTATCGAGAAACATTTTATGATCTTAGTTTTACTATTTCTACTATAAAAAGTATTTTGTCGCTTCTGGTTATCAAGAGTAGAGTTTTTTTGCAGTGGAGTATAAAAGAGCTTGAGCTGATATTAGGGGCAACTCTTTTAGCTTGAGAGACTGGATATGGAACGTTACGCTGTCCCCTTGTCGGTGCTATAGGACCAGTGACTAGAGATACTTATATTTGGTCATGCAATCGTGAAGTAAACTAGAGTATAAGTGATAAGTGGCTAATACTCGGCAATAAGTGATTATAAAGGGAAGAAATAGTCAAGATATTTATCGTCTACAAGGCGCTACTATACATTATTTTCATAAACTCAAATGAGGTGCAATGAATTTAACAGTTGTATCTACGGATATGTTATTCGGCCGCAGATCGTAAATCAGCCGATTTTGTGAAATGTGATATGTGGTATTTGTTTGCAAAAAGTGTTAAATGGGTGTCATGAGCTGATATTACGAGATTTTTATTAGAGAAAATAAAAATTTGCGTATTTTCAATAAAAAAACGTGTGTCAATGTTGTCGTTGATTCTACACGTAACATATTCATAACTTATCTACAACCTTCCCTTCTTCCTTTGTTAAACGTAAGAACTAATAGGCCTATTGCGGACATAACTAGAAAAACCTGTTAAACGGTTAATAGTAATTCCTTTGACATTGCACAGCTGACTGTTCATATAAATATTCAATGAGGCCGTGCGGTTTCCATTATCCTCGAATTCCAGAATTCATGGAATTTAATTATTCGCGCAAACTATCTGACGAATTTGTTCATCTTTCCATAGATAAATGACTTCGTGAGAGATTTGAACGTCATATTTAATCGATCTGGAATAATTAATTTTTACTCTTAAATGATTACCTTCTATCGTTTCTGTTTTGAGTTTGAATGACGCGTGATATAATTTTAAAAACAAAAATATTTACGCGAGCAAAAAAGAACTTCGCATTCCAGCATGTAGTTCATAGAAATTTCTTAGATGATAGATAACAAATATACTAATAAATATACTATAAACTCTTATCGAACTAGTGGATCTGAACTATCCTGCGGTTTTCATTGCGCATTTTCTAATGTCATTGAAATTTATTGCTAACAAAACTACGAAACGCACCAAAAAGATACAACGCCATCCGTTGAGCACCGTAGTAGTTGTTTTTCTGAAGAAAGTGTGTATTGTGTAATAGAGATTTTTTTATGAACGTAGGTGGAATGCAGAATAAAATATAGTCTAAAACACCTCTGTACACTATACTACGCCACGCATTGGTATCACGAACACTATAACTAATTTTTGTGGTTAAAAAGAACACGAAGTAAAAAAATATGTTCTTCGATGATTTGATGCATCGTTGCACATATATAAAATAAAATCTAATTAAAAATAAATGAGGGTTAATTTATAAATATTAGATACAAATAACATCATCAATGCAATGATTTTTATATTTACGCGAATAGCCTTATTAAAATGAATTTATGGATTTTATCGCGTTTAGTTTGGTTTTAATTTATTATTTTGGTGCAATTCACACAATAATATCACGAAATAAGGTAACGCTATGTGTCACTACGACGAATACTACGATAACAGTTGCGTAGCTCTACCACGCAAAAACAAAAGATATAGTCTTTCGTATTCCGTGGCACAATAAGTATGTGAAATACAGAGACAAAGTTGTCTTAAAATCGAAATCTGACGAAAGCGGAGAACGTCTAATTAGCGATTCCTAAGTCGATTCTGCCCGAACCTGAGGCTTCAGTTAGTCACCAGAGAGGTTCTGAGAATATACATATTTAGTATATATTCTATATATAATATATATTATATTAAATATATATGTTTAATATTTATTCTCAGAGAATAAATATATATATGTTTGGCTGTTATATAATTTCAAAAATTTGTGGTACCTACTATTTAAATTAGTGTCTTTGTTTTGTAATTATTTGATATAGCGTTCTATAAAAAAAAGGTATTTGGAAGGTCTTCCGTCAACTTAAAAGTTTAAAAGCCCCTGGTCTAATGGTCTAGTTTATAATCAACCAACTTCAGGGAGGGTTCCTAATACGTCTGAATTTTTGTATGTATGTATGTTACGCAATAACATGGCCAATGGTCAACTAATTTAGATTATTCAGTTTTATTTTAAAGGTTTAATGATTTAGGACACCGGAGAACTACTAAAAATCAAATAGCAACGTTATCTTGAACGTTACTAAATGACTACGCAAACGATCGAGGTTAAACATACTACAATTTAAATAAATAAGTATTTATGCACCAATGTCTTATTGACATCCTCATGTTTTTCTATGAAAAAGAAATACAGACGTGAATACTATTTCCACAGTTTTCATAGAGATTGCTAGAAAACAAAATGCCAATTTTAAGATAATCTTTAAGCTATGTAATTTATTGGGATAAGTTATCTATACGTATTATCATGGCTAAAAACCCCGTCAAAACTAACCGTCTGTTAAAAATATTTAAAATCGGCCCAGCTGGTTTTTATAATTGAGTAACATATATATTATTATAATATTGCAACTATTACATTTATTATGTTAATAGGACTCTGTATGTAATTTCAATAACGTCGTATAAATAAAGATTTAATTAATAAGTTAATATTGATAACCTATTTTTAAGTTTGAAAGCAGATGACAATATTTCGTAATTAACTAATCAATACTAGTAATTATGTTTTCTGGTAAAAACATACCGACGTATATAGGGATTACTTCACTTTGCCAGTTTCGGTCGTATACTTTTGAGTATCTCGTTAGGCTTCCGGCGACATCTGCCAAATTTTATTCTTCACAGTACTGCTCTAGTTTGAAAACAGAAGTCTGTAATTACTTAAACTTTATTATATGCTTTGTATCTGTTCTATTATGGAAAAGTGGTTTTAGTTCAGCTAAGAAAAATACAGGAAACAGTAATATGTTTCCTACTTCGCCAATAATAAAATTTCGGCCTAAGAGGTTCGCTTCTAAATTTACATTTACATTTTCCTTCCACTATTATAAAACAAGATTACTGCTACATTTCTCATATCGCAAAGCTGTTGCATAGTTTCGATTATTATGATTGGGTCTCTATACCTGTTATTTGAGATTTTTCTTTGATCATTAATAGCCTATGCCAATCTCTGTTCTACTATTTTTCTTACTAGGCTCCATTGCTTCATTATGCCAATTTATTATCCCGTTTCGTCGCGGAGGGACAAATCAGCATGTACAAAACTTTTTTGATTAATAATTTTAGTGAGGATTATTTACAATTACTTTTACTACTAATACAATTTATTGTATACGTTACGTTTTGTTGTGAATATCGATTTTATCGTGTTCTAATTTAATTTATTTTTTACAATCTACTCGATTAATATATTGTATCTTGAAAAGTGACGGTAGCCTTGATAAAAATATGACATTAGGATGTTTGATATTTCAGCCCGTCCCGTGAATGAGAACGGTGTAATGTATTCGCCGGGGAAGAGCTACATTATTTGCGATCAAATCCGTATATCCTTTTTATTCAATAATATGGGATATTCAATTAAAATCAGTGTTATAACAAACACAAATCATGTCGAAACATAAGTAGATATGTAATCTGCGCATAAGCAAATCATATAGTCAGTTTTGCACACACGAAAAACCCTACAATTTTCTTAAGAATATAAAGCAGAATAGATAATTTAATATTAAAAATAATATTTGGAAATACTCTCTTTGAATGAACTTGGTCTCTAATGTAACAATATCGACGTAATTGATCAATTAATTAAAAGTAGTTTTGCAGTTGGCTGACCAATTAAGAAAATACTACCGATCGTCTAAGAGTCGTCACTACATCAATTTAAAAAAATAATATTTCAACAGTAATCTAGAATGAACGAACTTGAACGTAAATAAGTCATATTTTATAATATGTTTTTAATGTGTTTTAACAAATATCACACTTAAATTTTAGTTTTCGTCACTTCGTCTTCACATAAACTTTGAATATCAGAGTTTCAAACCACCCTAGGTGCGTATCAAGCTGAAAAACGGTTTCAAAATTTTCTTTTCATTTATTAATCTGTAGATAACATACAATTTAACTTTGCTGTGCTCGTCATGCTACTTATTATTAATTTATTAAGTTAAGTTATAAGATTTTACTTGTATCGGCAAGTACATTGTGTTAAACCGAATAATAATAAATCTCACAATAGCCACAAAATATATTTTGTATTCAATTTAAGGATTTCTATATTGGTATATCTTCGAAGTTCATAGTGACATGACTATGACAATGAAATTTGTATGGGATCGACTTTGCAATTAAAAATAATCGTCATACTTATACTATTGGCGAAGATATCGTATAACAGATTTGAAAAAATATCAGGTGAATTAAAAACCTCGTCCTTTTTGTGGTTAGTTAGATATTTGGGTGTTATTTTAGCATATTTTAATGAGAGACACCTGACGGTAAAACGTGACGACGGCTATAGTATTATAATACCAAAGATGTTTCACTTGTTACCTCAACGGCGAAAGAAGTGACGGCTACCTCACTCACCGTACAAACTGCAAAGGTATATTACTAAATGTACTAAAATAATATACTAAATGTATTATTACCTTGCCTTACGCCAGTGCTGGACCTAGAAGTGATGCGGGTCTATTTAAAAAACGTTTTGGCAGGTACCACTTACTGTTCGTTATAAATTGATGATTGAAAATGATTCGGAACAAAGAGGCACAATGTTTTGTTTTGTTTCTTATTAATGCATCGGAATCACTAATTATCCGCGGACTACCGGTTATGAAACTGACTAAAGCCAATCTTCTATAAAGCTTACTAAATACTTCCAGAAGAGATAGATAAGACTATAAGAAGAATATTGAACACTGTGTGACTTCATTATATAAAATATTGTTTTCTTAGTTGGCACTGAGATTGTTTGTCTCAGAATAAATAAAACAAAAAAAAAGAACAGATACTGTGGTCCTGCCATGTATATATGCATTTTACTAATATACATGGATGTGTGTATTTCACGCAGCAAAAAAATATCAAATCGATTTGATTTTCTTGCATACACGTAACTTTTTGTTTCGAAAGAATTTTTTAGAACCAAGAAAAATGTCCGAAATAGAAATTAACGCTAGCGAAATTGCGGGCAAAATGTAGTGATATGATAAATGTAGATGTAGAATTGTTTCATAACAGCGAGAATATCTCGGTATCGCTAAGAAAAATTCCGGTTAAGTTTCGTAGATACAAAACGCGATGCTCTAGTATCTTTCTATAAAAATGTTGTTATTCAAAAAGCAAATATTATGTATTACTCAAAAGCTTGATTTTATATTTAATATGAATGTTTTTAAGACGTTAGTGATGAAAGTTATTGTTTAGGTTTTCAGTGGACCTAAGTCAGATGCGATCGCTGCGTCTATTCTTCAATGACGACAACTGTACCTGCGGCCAGCTGGTGGTAGCGTCGCGCGAATCCCAGTACAAGATCCTCCACTTCCACCACGGCGGTCTCGATCACCTAGCGCAAGTCCTGCACAGATGGCACTCGCTTTTGCACAACATAAAGTTGACACCAGGTATACTTTTGATATTTCATTTACATTGCTTTAACACAAGCTTTTTACGGTGGTCAGTCACACAGCTGCTCCCACTGCTGAATGGGCCGACTCGAACTTGATGAGTTCCACGACTTCAAAGTTTTCGACGTTTCGTCCGGTGAGTGAGATGGCTGGTGGCCCATCCCCCTCCCTCTCCTTCCGTCCTCTCTCACTCCTCTCCCTACCTCTGCCACTATCCCCTCCTTTTCTTCTTCCTCTCCCGCTCTTTCTTTCACTCTTTTCTCCTCACTTTCACTTGGAACACTTTAATATTGGAAATGTCCATGGGCCGCTTGCTCGTTTGTGAGTCTACTACATTAAAAACACTAATAATGAATGGTCCACTTGTATGACCAATGCAATGATGAATCGTTAGTCTTATTGTTGTCGATTCCATCTTAAGCAAAATACTTATAACTTAATTTATAAAAACACTATATATATGTAGTTATTATAAAATAAACTAGCTTACGGATTTTGTTACGTTTCGTCTAAAAAGACCGATAAAGGATAGGACCAAACTTGTCGATTTTGCATGTCGTGGATATCTAAAAGCACGTGATATGTATAGATATTATATATTACACTGTTATAGCTATTACTGTTGTGAACTTACTTTTCACATATTCTTCGAGAAATATCTTAAATGTAATTACCATAAAAGTTCTATCGTTAATGACTATCGATAGATTATTATCTTTAACTATAAAATGACACGAACATTTCGAAGACATTTTACAGTCGAAAGGGATTTTTGTACCGATTGATACATTAACTACGTTACATTACACGTAGCTATTTCAGGATCCGAAGAACCCAATTTGCCCTACCGTCACTTCATGGTGTGCCGTCCCGAAGTGCAAAAGTCGGAGCAACATCCAGAAGAGGGGAAGGTGCCGAAAATAACCCCGGAATTATTCTACGGGAAGATAATGAACGGGAAGGGTGTCATTGAAGACGATCTTTTCCTGAGGAAGTGCGTTTTCTTCGGTGGCCTGGATAAAGAATTGAGGCGGGAAGTGTGGCCTCTTCTTCTCCATTGCTACCCTTACAGTTCGACTTATGACGAACGCGAGATAATTCTTCAGATGAGAACGCGCGAGTACGAGGAAATAAGCCGTAGGAGGCTGGAGAAGATGACGCCGGAACAACACGCGATGTTTTGGAAAACTGTACAATGTGTGATAGAGAAGGACGTTGTTAGAACCGATAGAGGGAATCCGTTCTTTGCCGGCGAGAATAACTATAATATAGAGATCATGAAGAATATTTTGCTCAATTACGCCGTTTACAATCCTGTATTGGGGTAAGTATGCGTTTCCTTTTCGCTATAAGGACTGTAACTGCACATGTACATTTTATGGCGTTTCTTGTGACCTTTTACTAATATCATGTGTTAAGTCTATTGGAGTTCGATGTATACTTACATATCGACGCAAGAAAGCATAAACGTAGTAACCAGCAAAAAGAAAATTATTCACCAGACAAACACCAATCAACGCGGTTTAATTTACTGATTTCAACGATGTAATTTAAAAAAAAAATACTATATGTGTCATTTATTATGTTTTTGCTTTCCGGCGTCGATATGTTGCTGCGATACATCAAAACTAATATACCATTATTTCGTGGGAGTTCGAGATCTTTGTCCTCTTAAATATCATAAAGTTAACATAGTATAGAGGCTGTTGTTTACGTCCCTGTCTTCTCTCAGTTACAGACATTTCTTATTGCGTGTTCAAGCCCGTTCAATGATTTCTTTTTCTTTTTCAAAACGAATAAAGGTGTTTCGTTCAATAGAACTATTTCTAAGTAACGATCTATTGTATTAACACAAACACGAGATGGTTAATATATCTAATATTTTTTTACTCTCCTTTATGGTCGTCCGATCTTTTTGTTTGATAAATTAATTAATACACTTGTATAGATTATAACAGACGATAAATAAAGTAGTCAGAAATTTAGCAGCGAGTTAGAGTTAGAGAATTCGCGTTTTGTTAGACTACTCTGTAAGTAGTATTACTTTTAAACGAGTACTTATGTACTAACTGACTACTATTTAGACTTGTACAATAAAAAAAAACCTGGTGTCATTTACCAATACATAACATTGTGCTGAGTCTTGTAATTGGTTATGGTAAAAAGTAATTTCACTTGTGATAATTAAAATAAGCCATTATTTTAGATACCTTGTGCTTTAAAGAGGCTAACGTATGGCATTCGGCGTAAAATGGAAGCGTTTGAGCTTCCGCGTTTCATCCGGTGAGGGAGGTAGTGGGTGGTCTTTTGCTTCCTACTCCAAGAAGGAAAACAAAAAACAAAGAGCATTCAAATTCATTTGTGACTCTCCGCAGCTACACCCAAGGCATGAGCGACCTGCTCGCCCCGGTTCTATGCGAGATCAAGTGCGAAGCGGAGGCGTTTTGGTGCTTCGTGGGGCTGATGCAGCGCGCGATCTTCGTCTGCACGCCCACAGACAACGACATGGATAACAACCTCGTGAGTAAAAAGCTTGCCTAGCTAAACGCAAAGACTAACGCATTGCCGTAGGTAGGTTATGGTGGTAGAGCCACGCAGCTGCTGCCGCTGCTGAATGGGTCAGCTCGAACCGGATAAGTACCACGACCTCGCAGAAAATCGGCGTAAAGTGGAAGTGTTTTTGCATCCGCGTTTCGTCCGGCGAGTGAGGTGGCCGGAACCCTCTTCTTCCCCCTCTCACTCCCCTACCTACCTCTGCCTCCATCCCCTCCCGTTTTTCTCTTCTCCTAACTCGCTCTCACTCCTTCTTCTTCCCCCATTTAAAAATTCCTCCCCTTATAGGCTGGCGACGCATTGAGCCACTTGTTCATTTGTCAGACTACTCCATAATAAAAAAAGGTACAATTCGCAGCCCACCTGGAGCGGTACCTATGCGTAGCCTATATAATCTTCCGCCAAGCAGTAATGTGTAAACATAACTATGTTCCGGTTTGAAGGGATCACTGAGCATAAAAACAGATCACCCTATATATCTCTCTTAAGTTGTTATAGATGATAATCGAGTCGCTTTTAATCAAGCATACGCCCCGCTCGTCTCATCATTTTTTTTCCTTTAAACACGGTTACGGTTACGTTAAGGGTACTGCTATGCACCTTCTAACGCCCAGACTGACTCGACTGAGAAGCAATGAATTTTTTTATTAAATTAAGTGACGAGTGTGAAGACGTATACAAGATGGTAAGAGAAGATTCTCCCCATGACCGGAAATGACCACGTAGTGTATTAAACTGCTGGAGGTAAGCAAAGACTGCAGAGTTTAATGTTTTACCGCTGCGCTGAGTTAGTGTAAAATGTAGTTTCATTTTTAAGTATTCTAATATAGTATTTTTAAGTATTCTAGATCCGATTTTTCATTTCGGACGTTTCGAACACATTACCTTAGTATGGACTCATACATAGTCACTATTTTTTCATAGATTAAGTTATTTTGACAAGAGTTTTCGTATTCTGCCTAAGTTCACTTTCGTGTATTGCAGAGTTACCTGCGCGAGCTTATTAGGCTAATGTTGCCGCATTTCTACAAGCATTTGGAGAAGCACGTCGATGCGATGGAGCTGTTGTTCTGCCATCGTTGGATACTATTGTAAGTGAGCGCTTGTGTGTTAAAATTCTTAACGCCGTAATAAAGTATTTTTTATTTTTTTTTATATTGTGAGTGAGTTTTCAAGGGGTAGAATTTTTTTAGTACATTTGGGGCGGTACCACTGCATTGCCTATTATTTTGTAACTTAGTGTCCGGGCGCCCGCTTTTAATTCAATATACTATACGAGCAACCAGAGTTCAAATCCCGGTGCCGTAACCAATGAATTTGTTAATTTATAATTAACAATTCTAAGCGCTGATTTACCACGTACTCAGCGGTAATGGAAAACATCTTGAGGAAACTACATATTTAAGGAACAATAAAAAAAAATCTTAAATAAGTAAGTCCGCCGGGCCCGCGTGGCGGTCTGTGACCCTCCTAACTTCTGTATAGAGGGGGCCTGTGCCCAGTGGTGGGACATTATAGGTTGTTGTTACAAGCAGTAATGTTTCGGTTCGAAAGGCAATGTTGCCAGCTTAATTACGAGGCATAGAGATAAAATATCTTAAATCACTCTATGACGAACACAGGGCTGAGTCAAACCGTTTTTGTGTTGTTATGCATAAGCGTGTCGCTTATCATTGTGGCGTACTGGACGCACATAACGTTCAATAAGAAACTCGAATAATACAGCTCTAATAAGAACTATTTAACGCCCACGATCGTAAAAGAAACAAGAAATGGTAGTCCTAAAAAGG
>DWHO01000284.1:0-22231 GCA_018247575.1 Eurytides lysithous rurik | reverse complement strand
TCGCATAATATAATAATAAAGGGGCGATTATGCGGCCGCGGTCGGTGTCTCGCGGCGACATGCGATCGTGCGTTTTTGCCGCGCGATCCCATTCCGCCCGGGCGGCCACATTCCCCGTATTCCCCGCGTTACACAGCTAGCTGCTGCACAGCGCTAAGCACTCGTTAATGAATAATCGCTTTTTTCAATCGGCCGTCAATCATAACAGGCCGAGCTACCGGGAAGCAGGCGCCACCCATCGGCCCGCTGCGCTTCCATCGGCTCTTAATGTCACAGATTCCGCGAAACAAACTCCCGACGATGATGAGAAAGATGTTTGTCAGCTAAGCCGCTTGTCTCGTCGGATTGACAGAGAAATTGTGGTAGTTGCAGAGGAACAGTTAAGGAAAACAATAAGTATTGCGTTACTATTCTTATATTTCGTAGTGATTTCTATTTGAAAAAATCGTGAAACAAGGAGCGCGACTGCATCTCTGATAATGTTCGCAGCATCCCTGGGTGACCGTCGTGTTGGCTAACTGCATTTGTGCCCCTATTAGACATCGTTCGTATGGAGGCGGCGTCGCGTGCTACCTCGCTGCCATTAGCTTCGGCGTCCGCTTGAGGAAACGTTTGCTTTGATGGTGCCGCTGTCGGCGCCACGGACGGTGAAATGTTGCAAGGGGCCTTTTTATCACGCGCTTAATATACATCAAGTCGCGGTTAAGCGTTTTCGGAACGGTAGTTACTCGTGCGAACTTAATCAAGCTTGTTAGTGTTCAATAAATATTCTTATAAATCGTACTGGTATCCTCTAACTTTTTAATTAAACACAAGAACCTAATGTAGCCAAAGTTTGAATTGAAACACGCGCAAACACAGTTCTAGCGGTGAGATAATAAGGTAACACAATATAGACGAATCAATTAACGCAGGAAATACACTATATGTAGGACAACATTAATGTATTTACGCGTGCAGCGGCAAAAGGGCAAAAAGCTGACACGCGGTGACAACGTTGCGTCAATTTTAACCATCCATACTGCGCCGAACGCCGCGGTGTTGCAGCGAATCTGCATAATTATCGCGTAGCGAGGCCTTATGGGTCTTAAATATGCACAGTCGGCTACTCTTAACTGCAACTCGCCTGTGTTGACTATCCATCGCAGCTTCGGTCGAGGCTTTAAGCATTTCTTGTGTTCAAAGGAAGCAGTGTAGCTATCGCGTGTCGTATGAACGTAAGGTTGCGGAGCATCGACGCAGTTCGGTCCCACGGTGTTTCCCACGGCACAGTTGCCCTTAAAGGCGAGTGCTCAGTATTCCATCCCCCTCCCACCCGCCACCGTTGCAGCCCCTCCCCCTCCCCCTCCGACCGCTGGCTCATTAATGTGCGATCGCAAATGACTCGATTTAGATTGCGGCGTATGAAATCACGTCATCGTCATGCTGTTAAAGTTTTTTTGCGATCGATAATTGTCATTAGCATGAAATCATTAGTTAAGAAGTTAAGTGCGCCTTTATTGTTATGAACTGGTTCGTTTACGTAATTTTCAATTTAATTAGTGGTTTCGTCTTCCGATCCGCTAGGCAATTATCAATAACTATTTGCATTTTTATAAACCTTGTAATTGTGCAACGCGATGACTATTATTACGACGACGATTTTATCCCACTGCATATTGATCTTCTTCTAACCTTACCTTAACTTTACGTCCAGCTATTAGTGGAAAAAAACGATGTCAAATTACAACTGACTTGTGTCAGAGCATAGTGATGGACAAACAATTAAATATTAGAGCATAATGCTAATATGATATAAAATTAAGTTACAACGCGCGGATTATACAGACATTTAAAGACTCGTCAGTCATTTTAGTGTCCTTGTTTATAAAATTTTGTTTACTTGTTAATTTATCCAAGTAATTTGCAACATGTTGAACAGCTATGATCCGTACAGTGAGTTACGCTTGTTGATGCGGCGTGATGATCGTCCATTTGTCTGTATAACGAGCCTGAAAGAAGCCCCGTCGGTTTAGTTTTTACCAGTGGGACTGCGATTGCAGCCGTTAATTACATCACGGTATTTTAAAAAGCGCAAATCTGCATGCTGTGACCACGCGAGTGCGGCCGGCGGCCCGTTTTTGCATCGGCCGCATAATAATTAATTGCCCTCATAGAGCGCCGGTCCATTCGTTTTTGCAGCACCGGCCTCCTGCCACGAGGCTCGTGTTCTGTGACCATTCACTCCATCCAATAATCGCTATCATATCTAACGCTTTCATCTAGATTGTTAATGTATGTATCGGATATTAAATAATACCGAACGAAAAATAAACTAATTAAATAATAAAGCTTATTCCACATTCTGAGATAAATTCAGAAACTCTCACTCATTCTTCAAGAAAGAGCCGTTCGGGCTATTTATAACCTGAGAGCTTGAGATTTCCTGCGAGGGATTTTTTTTAAAAGTGGTATTTTGACGGTTGCCTCACAATATATACTCTAACATATTATTTATCCAACAAAATTTTAATACTTTCCTGAAAATCAGCGACGAACACGTGGTAAATACGAGAAATAAGAATAAACTTGAAATATGGTTTCGTATCTAAAAGGTGAAAAAATCCTTCATGGGTATGAGTATACGCATATATAATAAAATTCCACAAGATGTCCTGGATCTACCATTTGAGCGTTTTAAAACTAAAATTGGAAATAATCTATCACATAAATCTTATTATACTGTTCAAGAGCTTCTGGTGGACCAATATGCGTGGAATATATAGGTAATTGGTTGACTCGTATGTGAAATAGATATTATTGTATTAAGGTAATACTGTAACGACATTTTAAAAGAGCAACTGTTGAGTTTCTCGCCGGCTCTTCTCAGCAGAACTGTATTTCGAGCCGGTGGTAGCTTTCTAACAAACTGAGATGTAAAAATTGCGATTCATATGTGCTTGTAAAGGCCTATTTGAATAAAAATGTTTTTATTTGATTCATTCATCTGTATATACATAGCAGCTGCTGATACCCTTTTAATCTCATAAAGGTCTCGTGATATGTGATTGTTTTGTGATTTTGGTTACGCTAGTTAATTCTTAACCAACCGCATCACAGTATTCTAAGTATTTGCTTTGAGAAACGTCTTAAGAGTTGCATAATTTCAAAATATTATGCATGCTAAAAACGGGCAAATATGTGCGCGCTGTTGAGTTAAACACGATACCCAGCGACAGGCGCACAATTAGACAAGGTAGAGTGGTCCGCGGTGGGCCGGCTTTCGGAGGGGTCCGCGGAATAACTACGCGAACCACTCGGGAGAACAGAAAAACATTTTGAGGAATGCATAGATGTGTCAAGAATATTAATTTCACCCCTAATTCCTTAATAAGAGGAACAGTACTAACGCTGTAATTCATTTCCTTTGTTTGCAGAGCAGTTAATGTTTTTGTATCAACTTAAGTAGAATGACACAGTGTCAGTGGACTTTTTGTTTCATGTTTAAAACAAAAACTCCACTGACACTTATTGAATCACACCCACTCATTGAAACCAATCGGAAAGCCATTTTCATTGATAACTCATTTAAATTTCGGCCGTTGTCTGAAATTCAAACCATTAGTTGAACCACAGGCCATCTCTACATTTTACAGCGGCAAACGTTTTCGGAACCCTCGGTGGCCGAGGTGGTTCGCGGCCGCGCGTCCACGCACGCCACCATGATCGATGTGGCCGCGGCATGCGATGATGCGCCTTGCGTCTCTTGGCCAGCGGATTGCCCCATTGCTTTCTTAGTTCCTACGCCATTGTTCCGCTTCTAAACTTAATAAGCTAATTATTTGGTATTGCATTTCTTTTACTGCAGTTCCTCGATTTCGGTTTTTGCTTTTAAAATGTTACGCGTGATTCAAAGATACGTAATTTTTTCTAGTCACAATGTTATTTAGTGAAATGATTCCCGCACGCACGTGTTGTATTGGTCATCTCTGTGGAACGTAGCCAACGCATCGTATACGTTATTTATGTATAGCCATGCATAGTTTTAGATCAGCAGTTCTGCCAGTGCCGTTCATTATATTGTACCGAACGGCACTTGACATTGACATTTGAGTGATATAGAGACATCGCCTAAGTATTGATGCATGCTGCATATTGCGCCTCATTTCATTTACAATGTTGTCTACTGTGACAAAACTATCGACGATCGCAGGGAAGTGGAGTTTTCTTCTCGTAGTTTAACTTAAATCTCACGATATTATTGAAAGTTTAAGCGTACAGATGTTGGGCTTAAAATTGATGCCAAATAAACGGCAAGTAATTGATAACGTTTGAAGAAAAAGGAGAAAACCCGTCATAAGCTTTTTTACCACCATTTCCCCCTTAATGCGTCTCACGACGTCAATCAAACCAAGTGCGGTTTATGAAATATTGCTATTTTTCTTTATTGAAGCGATTAGTCGTTTATGCATGAAGGCCTTGTAAGGTGTCGTCGTTTCTGCTTGCGCATTAATCGCCTGCCGTCATTACCTCAGTCAGTCTTGCACTTGGTGTTGAACTTTATATATTTTCTCCTCCAATCCTTTCCATTTCCCGTGTATGATGCAATTTATAAGTATATTAATTGATATAAAAAATACTCAGATATTAATAAGAATTCTATTTTGCTTTATTTTTTTGAAGTCCAAATAGGTTCATCATCGTGAAAGCATAGTAAAATTGTAGGAAACAATGTAGTGGTGCACGAACACATTATATTGTTCTCAATGAATTGTCATGATAAAGACAATTAAAGAGGTTAAAGGTGAATTGCGGTTTCTTAAAAATTCAGGGATAAATAATTTACTTAAATATTTAAATTGAACATCCAGTTGTCATCCGAATGGTGTTATCAACTTGTATTTATAATGTAGTATTGTTTATTTTCCTTTTGATTTAATAAATAAATTATTGCAGTTGCAATGAACGCTCAAATTTGTTGCTTTAGGTTTAGTATTGTATACTTTAGTTTATTTAGCCTCAGTTATAATGCGGCTAATTTTTAAAGACATCGCTATGCTTGGCGCAGTTGTTTCCTAACGTCAAAGTCAAAATTCTTTAATCAAAATGGATTGGTTTACAATTACTTTTTAACGTCTAATGATTCTACTGTCTATTCGGAAAAAAATGCCGCAGCTCTGAGAAGAAAAGATGAAAGAAACTCGTCTCGATTGAGGATCTGATGTATAGTAATCGTCTCGTGCTTTTCTCTTATTATCTAATTTAACTATATTAACACAAAACTTGTACAGAAATTAAAGCTTATGTAATACGTTAACATACAAGCATATTCGAAATTGATCAGTTATTGAACCGTTTATAACTTTATATAAATGCCTTTAGTTTATTAAGTTTAAGGCCGCCTAGTCGTTTATTGTTAATTCTCAACTAATGTATGACTGGAACAGTAATGAATAACTGGAATCCTGATTCCAGCTAATAGTGGAATCAGAATCCTGTCATTTATCGGAAACCCATTTTTTTCAAACTGATAAGAGAATATACAATTTTGATGCCTGGCTGTGGAATACACCAATTAAATAAACGTTACGACTTTAATTACAATCCAAAGCAATTAATGCAGCAAAGGAAAGTGATTTCAATTGTGTATCATCGTTTCATACATAGTCACCTGCGAAGTGTTTATTTCTTTGTTGAACCGAGGAACAGCGCAAGCATCGCTCGGGCCGATTCCTGAAAAGGCTTCAGAGGCATGTTATTTTCTTAAAATTGCATCGTGGAGGGGCACGTGGGAGGGGCGAACGTCGGGCCCGGGGGTGGGGGGTGCGCCACCTGCCGCAATATCCTATTTATGAATAATGTTTTATTCTAACAGCGTGCGACCCTCACGCCCCCCGCGTCCTCGCCCCCAGGGCTGTGCCCGACTCCTCGCGGTGGCGCCAGCAGTGGTGTGAGAACGGTACCACGTACTAATAAGCATTTGTATATTCTACGTCTACATGTTGTAAGTCTACGTTAACGGGATGGTCGGAAGTTGCTCCAAAAGGAATAATTTTCACCTGACTTTATATGAGGCATTACAGGTGTCTGTCAATGTAATTGCATAATTTAGTATGAAAGATATCCTATTCTTTCACTTCCTTCATTCAGAGCATGCGACCATTGTATGTATATCTAATGCCCTAACCCTATATAATATGTTATCTATTTGGTAGCAATGTCACTTATTATTTTTCTCTAAAATATACATTTTAGATAATGTTGGTGAATTCAGAAAGAGAAAGTAGGGTTGAACATAGTGCTCGCTAGAGGCCATGGTGGTTTATAAAACAATAATGGCGGCTCACTTGGAATATAGCAATTAATAGAATATCAAACAGCGGAGAACGGCGAAGGTGTTGGTCTCAATCTGCGAACTGTTTCCATAAGTGGGGGAGGATCGCGGGGCAGCCCTGCCGCCCGCTGACCACCGTGTGCTCGCTTTGTTTCAGCGGGGGGCGAGCCACGGGCGCACAGACTACCCATCGTCAGTTCATCAAATGCTCATAACCTTTTACCTAACATTACCATCGAGGCATCCACTTGATGCTTGCTTGAGCTTTGGTTCAATTGAACTCTTTAGAATTTCATTCCTATTGCTCTTCAAATTATTTTTGGTAAGCGTAATCTTAATGGCACTTTCTTTACGAATGAATTCTTTGTCGTTGGTACTGAGGTTTGTCGGGGAGTGTAAAGAAACGTTATATATAGTCCGAAATAATATAAAAAGATGATATCGAGTGCCTGCTTGCTATTTCGGTTTCTTAGTAAGATAATAAATAACAATTAATAAAAAAAATGGATGATCATTGGTTCTGTTTGAACATCAGCGTTATACATACTAATCTTCTTCAATTGACAATTGAAAAATGAGTATGCGCGAGTTGATCTATTTTCAAGTGAAGTTGCTATGGTAAGCTACACTGTAAGCGGGGAGAGGGAGTGGGGCCAGGCGCGGCCTCACATTTAATTAATGGAATAACTGGAGCTTCTCGCGGCCCGACGCTTTGACCGCGGCCCGCCGCTGCACCGGCCCGCTTTTGCGATCGCAATGTTTCTTTATAATTTATTGTTTTCAGAAAACTGTTTGAGTTCTATTGCTCTTCTTTAAAAAACGTGTAGATAAAAAGGCGATGAGTCTTATGGCCATTTATGGAATATATTTAATAAAGATCAGAAGATCTGCGTGGAGCATGAAAGCGTACTATGACAACGTTAATGAAAATGATAATTTAATTTCAATCGTTAATTTAATATCTATCATATTCTTTAACCGTTTATATCAACGTTTCAGTCTTGAGATAATAGAGTAGGTACATAAACATATACCAAGAATAGGTTTGTGAGCGTGCAGCTGCCTCCACATATCGGCCGTAGCGCAACTCTTTTACGAGCCGTTAGTTCTCCGCACCTTACATTATTATGATTTAGTGGCGCACGGTTGCAGTGTTGCACACGCCTCCGGAAGGGGTAGCCCCCGAGCGGCAGGGGTGGCCGGGAGCCGGGCTGCGATGCTGGTAATAAAGCCGGCCATATTTCACACTTAGCGAGTAATGAACGCGCGCCCAAATAATTGGATCACGTACATAACTCATTATTACCTCGCACCTCACTTCGGCGTGCGAATGTATCATTACTCGAGCACCGTTCTGCTCTCCACCTCCCCGTCCTCGCCCCCGCACCTCCCCTGCGGTCAACATCGCCCCACGGCCCCCTTTCCAAATACAATGGAGTTTGTTAAAGGTGCAATACTGGATGCCATTGCTGATGCCGTCCTCTCGCGAACCTAGATAATGCAATGTGCTCAAAAGGGAACATTGCCCAATCCTGCAGAGTGCTACTGGTGTCTCAGATTGATTCATACACTTTTTAAATTGATTTAGTAAGCGACTGGAGATATAACTTGAAGATGGCACGTGTTAAAAGAAGCTCTGCTCTACGCTGCGCTCGTCACCAAGTAAGATAGATGGTCTGTTTCCCGTTACTTAGTACTAACTCTGGCTACACTCTCATTCAGGCTAGAACGTAGCAGTGCTCGCACTCTACTGTTGGCGTGGAATGTTTTAATAACTCCTATCATAATAATTCAATAAATAGCGAAAAGATTAAAATGACACGGTGGTATTAAGTACTTCAACAATAATTTTCTGAGTTTATCGATAAACATATATGTTATGAGACTTTCAAATATTATATTATTATCTACACCAGCAGATGTTGTAATGCTGTTTTGCTATTTTAAGTTAGAGAGGAGTTTATTAAACGTTTTTAGACGTTTTCAAGTCTTCAAATAGTAAAGCTTCAATCGACATCTAATTGACCTTTCAAATTTTACTTCGGTATAAATAATTACCGATGTTTTGTCGCCCTTAGTTCGTAGTTTCTTAAACTTACTCATTCAATTAAAGCCGACAATTATTCACCTCGAACATCCCAACGAACAGGATAGGTAATCCGCTGTACTTAACGGTCGAGAATGGGCTGGCCTTGGTGATTTAGTCGCCGCTCTGTCCGACGACGGGCATGGTGTTATTCAACTTTAGCATTTAGCAAACACACGGCCGTTAGCATATTTATGGCGCGAGTATAATTTCACCCTTTCTTTGTAATGAATATGTAGATGGAAGAAAGTTCTCGCTACTTAAAAACTAGTTGCTACTGTAATTGGCCGTAGTCGATGCTTTTTGCGCGCCAGGGGAGCTCGGCCCGGGGCACACACCGCTAGTGCTGTGCGGCGATCTATCGACATCTTTCGTCGACGCTATGAGGGATAACTGATGTCATTCCCCATTTCTACCTATGTCAAGCTTGTCAACCTTTGTTTAAACCAAGAAATTTGTGTAGATATAGTTATAACTGGCAATATGTATTAAATGATTATTCTGTTATTTTAATACGTTATATCAGACGGTATACTAGGAAGAGTATACCGTCCGGAATACTTACACTAGCACTGCAACTAACATAGGCACTTAGATCATCTATTAAATTTATTATATTTTGGTTTGCTTTAGGCGCATCTTTCAGAACACGAATAATTTAAAAATATGTCGGGATATCGTATATACATATGTATGTCTCTATTATTGTTCCAGGTACGATTTTGGATGTTGCTGATGCCTGTTATGACGTAAGGGGGAGCGCTGGTATCGATATAATGTTATCGATAAATACAATAGTGCCGATAGTACGATAAGCTGTGCTTAATCGCTTTTCGTTTCTATATCAAAGGCATCGTTTAAACATTGATATAACTATTCTATCTCACCATATATCTATCTAAAACAGCTTGTTTTTATTATTCAGTTTACGAGAGTGTTATCCTGGTTCTTTATGCGTTAAGATGAAATCTTTATTAAAAGTATCACCATATACGATAAGCAAGGGGGACAGCAGTGGACGACGAAATAATGAATGTAATTCAGATCGACTTATAATTCTTAAGGGAGACATGGTTATATACTGCGAAATTGTTTATAAATCATTAACTAACTCTAATGGGATAATGCTATTCATTCAGGCCGTTTAATTTTATATTGAGGTAAAAAACGTATTGTTATTAAACGAAATATGTTAAAATTTTTATGTTTTTATATTTAATTAGCGTTTGAGTTGAGCAACGGCAGTACGCCATCCGACCAGATCTCGCGATTATGTTATATTTACCAACGTGAAATAAGCTTTGTTAATTTAATGAAATAGAGATCGGGGAACTCCCACGATGCGCATTACATCTAATGGGTGATGGCTCGTAAATCCTTTGGCGACATGTCGCTCAATACGCTAATGATCCGACACGCCTGTTTAGCAAAGGGCTACGGGGAAAGTGCAATGAGCGCTGAGCGCCCTTTGCCGTCCAACCTGGCAGGTCGCGTTCGCAAAAAGTTCGGTTCGCGTGCACCGTTAGGTCGCCTCGTCTCCCGTTCTACGGCCACGGCGACGGCACGGCCACGGGGCGACATAACTGCGACTTAGCTCGTGGGTGTGGATTAGACGCGTAATAACTCTGATGTAGTACGGCCGATTTCGTTATCATCGCAGCGTCTTCATTTTGAGTATGCCAAAGTCGTTTCGATTCAACGGTTGGATATGCTAATCGTAGTGTCAGACGTTTCGTTGCTGTATGATGGGCGTCGACCTCGTCGCTCCGCCGCTGGTGCGTGCGTTATTTAAGGCAAGCTCTGCGTGACATTTAGCTCCTCGCGGCAGCTGTCCCCCTGCTATTTACCCTGCCTCCCGCATTACGATGCGCGTAGTAGTCTCCAATCACCCCGGGCGCGATGTCGATGCTAGGTGTCGATAAGCAGTGATGCGCTCGCTTGGCCTATACTTTGCAATGTATTTTATAGAATACGTATTACGTTCAACTTGGAATAATTAATGGTTGAAATGAAACGGTTTGACGTGCATAAATAAACACACAGATATTACGATGCAACAACTCAGTGACGTCGTTAATAATGTAAGTTGCCAATGGTATAAGAAATTGTGTAAGAGTGTCGTCACGCATTTTGTTTTATGTTTTTGCCTTTGGAATATCCTGAAGCGAGACTCTATTGTTTGATGATTGGTATTACATCAGCGAATTAAAAAGCTTTAACAATAAATAACTTGAATTCAAAATTTAAATATAGCATAAAGAAACAATGATTTACGAGTAATTAGTGATTATAATTATTTATTTCTTGATACCAACATATTACGGATGTTTGTTGTTGCTAGTTCAATGCATTGTTGTTCCGAAATAGGAAACGCAAATCAGAACGCGTTTCGTTACGCTCTATAGGCTGTCGCATCATAAAACCTGTTATAGCACTCATATGAGTACGGTTTCGTATGTACACTATCGGTCAACCGGTCACATGGCCTGCTGTGAAGAACACATTGTTTTTGAACGTTTCGATCGAGCTCTTCCCATAAAAGCTCTATATGGTTAAGATCGGGGCTTTGGGGTGGCCATGTCATGTTTTCCAACACTTTTCCCGACTGTTTCTCGTCTAAATAGCCCCTATATAACTTTGAACTGTGCTCTAGCTCAATATTTTGTTGGAAAGTAAATGCTTGGCCGATTAACTTTAAAACACAGGGAATAGCATTTTTCTCCAAAATTACTATATGCTGCTACTTTTTCATAATTCCTTTATTTTGGACCAGATTACCAGTCCCATAGTCGGAGAAACAGTGTATATACTATATTGTGTATACGACATCGATATAAATTCCGTCAAACGGAATAACAAGCATTACCTAGTGGAACTTTTACAACTACATTTTTAGATATTCTTTTTCTAAATACTTTATTCATTTATTGTTAATGTCTTTCTATATTGCCCATGGAATTTTGAAACGTCGAACATTTTGCAAATTCATTGCAGACCTTTAAAGTACATTTCATGGTTTTATTTTGGAAGGGAAAGGCAGAAAATGGAAATGGTGGGTGAGCGGAGGAAACGCGGAAACAGAAACACTTCCACTTTACATCGATTTTCTGTGAGGTCGTGGTACTTATCCGAGTTGAGCCGGCTCACTTATCAGCAGTGATTGGTGTGGCGTGGTAGTACCGCCTTTTGGGATAGTGCCACAGTATTTTCTACCGCTAAATTGTAGTGAACAAGCGCAGCGTGACGAGCGGAGCGTAGAGCCAACTATAAACTTGAAGTAGTTGAAAACACTAGGAATCATCGGACGTTAGGTTTATTAGCTTAAGTTACACCATACAACGGATGGTGATCAACTGATAAACAATTTAATTTTAATCACTTCCTATCCGATTGATAAAGCGTATTTACGTTATTACTGATGAAGCGATAGGGCTTATCCGTGTTGAGGTATATCATTTTTTTAATAAATAATATCTCAGCCGCGTGGGTGATGAGACACCTTGTTGTTCTCCGCCGTGTTTCTTGGAGACACATTTATTCTTAAGCTTTGTATTTTTTATATTTTGTAATTCATTAATTAAGTACTGTACAGAGAACTGACTGAATGCAATTATAATTGCTCAGTACGCAACAACATAGTGGACTGGGCAGTTTATAATCCGTGATATTATTAATTGTATTTCCATTTTACGAGATATTGTTTTAGTTTTGTTGCGAGCGCTAAAGCCGTCTCGAACGGCGAACGGGAAATAAATAAGATGCGCCGAGATAATGTAAAAGAAATATTGCGGATAGTCTAAAGCGTTATAATAAATTGTGTTGCGGTAATAATGGCTGATGGTTAGTGCGGGCAGCAGGCGGGGGCTCTAATTGAAGCGGGATTCAATAAGTCAGCGCGGTATCGGGGTCGCATCTCGCGGGCCGCCCGCGCCGCTGACGGCTCCGCGTTGCGTCCGGCTCGTTGCCGTACCTCGGCCGCACCGCGCCGTTGCGGCAATCCCTCGTGCTCGCTCGTGATCCGCGGCCCCGCGGGTCACGAGCGGGCTACGTGCGTCAAAAACATCATGAAGCCTGACCGAAAGGAAACGCATCGAGAGTGATCGCAGCTCTTGGGTAGCGTCTGCAAGGTCCTAGGAAGATGCTGATGAACGAGCTGTGTTTGAGAGGTTAGGTTAGGACTAGATTAGTGATTTAAATGAAAATAGTTTAGTTTATGACCTCGTCAGTGATATACCGCTTGTTCACGTATGGAAACTACTGATAAGTAACGATGATGAAGTTTCTACTTCTTAATGTGCTCTAAGTGTCGTACGTAACGTACATCATGTATCCATGACTACCTCTGTGGTTCAGTGGTATAGGCCCTCGCTTTACAAAACGGAGGTCATGGTTTCGCGGTTCGTGGTTTCCGCGGACGGCAATAATTTTGTATTGTTATTTCTTAGTTGGGTTAGGGCATTATGTGCTGATCACCAGAATACCTAAAAATTAGGTAATCCATGCATTATTGCTTTTGAACAACGCCATCTAGCGTTGGTTCGGAAGAGTCGCTATTAAGAGGTCGGTTAATGTCACAGCCTCTGCGTCTGATCTCTCTCCGGTCGTATCGGTTATCCGTCTCATCGGGCTATGAGAATAAAGGAAGAGTGAGTGCACCTGTGTCTGCGCAAACGCTTTTACACCATAATATATCCCGCGCAGTTGGCTGATCTCTTGTAGCTTGGTCGCCGTGGCTGAAATCGGTCCCGAGGACATTAGTATACATTAATATAATAGGACTGAAGACTGATGAAAACTTTTTATGTGATGAGACAATCAAGGTGAATGGCTTGGTAAGCGATTCGCTTGTCCAAGAAATCTCGCCTTCGGTGTTCGAAGCTAACAAAACAGTTCAACACACTGTTTGTGATTGTTCTGCGTTCATCACCTAGTGACACAAAACGGTTAATATTTATGCTTAACATTCTGACGGAGCATGTGAGTCTGCATGATTCTCAATTTGGTTTCAGGCCCGGTCTATCCACTGAAAATGCTATTTTGGGCCTCAAACACACAGTAGCATACTATACGAAGAGAAAGACTCCTATTTACGCTTGCTTTCTTGATCTCTCAAAGGCTTTTGATTTAGTCATTTACGATTTGTTATGGGATAAGCTTAGTAGTTCAGGTGTTCCGTCTGACTGTATTTCCGTGCTCCGATATTGGTATGGCAACCAAAAAAATCAAGTAAGATGGAATGGGACCCTTTCTGACGGGTATGCTTTGGGTTGCGGCGTCAGGCAGGGTGGCCTGACTTCACCAACTCTTTTTAATTTATATATTAATGACCTTATAGAGGAGCTCAGCAGTATGCATGTCGGATGTCACATTGATGGAGTTTGTGTTAACAACTTAAGCTATGCAGATGACATGGTATTGTTGAGCCCTTCGATTAGTGCCTTAAGAAAACTATTATCTGTCTGTGAGAAATATGCGAAGCAACACGGTTTAAAATACAACTGTGAGAAGAGTGAAATATTGGTATTTAAAGCTGGAAAATATAGACCTAATAATATACCTCCTGTTGTTCTTAATGGAAATGGTCTTAAAGTAGTTAACCATTTTAAATATCTTGGTCATATCGTGACAGAAGACCTTACAGATGATCATGATATTGAGCGGGAATGCAGAACTTTGTCAATAAAAAGTAATATGCTTGCCCGCAGATTTGCCCGATGTTCACACGAAGTTAAAATAACACTTTTTAAAAGTTACTGTCAGTCATTCTACTCGGGCGGTTTGTGGGTTAGCTATACACAGCGTTCGTATAACGCCCTACGTGTTTTATATAACAATGCCTTTAGGATGCTGTTGGGGCTGCCGCGTTTCTGTAGTGCATCTAATATGTTCGCGGAGAATAGAACAAATGATTTCTATGGAATAATGCGCAAGAAAGCTTCCTCAATGCTGCTCAGACTTCGGGGCAGCGCCAATAGTATCCTAAAGATGATTGCTGACCGGACGGATTGTCCAATACAGAAATACTGGACACGACGAGTGATTGGAGTCATAAAGTAGTATAGTAGTAGTATGTTAAACTATTTATTGTAATTAAATAATTTTGCTTGTAATTTTGTTAATTTGTAAGTATTTTGTGCTTTTCTAATCAATTCTTAATCAATTCTTATATGTTTTAACTCATTATCAATGTTACTATGGGTATTCCTTTTTTCTGCCTGAAATAAAGAAATTATTATTATTATTATTATTATTATAAAAGCAAAAAGGAGTCGATAAGAATGATTTGCTTGGTATTATGTGTAGGTGTAAGAAAATAGGAAAGTTACTCTTTATCTTAAAAAAACACAATTGCACGAAATTTCGTTAACTTACTTTTTTTTATCTATGAATTCTTTAGACTTCTACGACGAACTGTCGGAGTGTGAATGAAAAGTTAGTCTTTCCACGGGTTTGGAACACTTGGTTGGTGACCCGATGAAGTTTTATAAAACTGTATGGTCTGAAAACATCAACATTATTCACATTATAAACAATAACATGGCCAAAAAGTCTATTGAAATTGATTTATGTTATACTAATATAGTATTTATAACTACAAGTAGTATAAAATGTGCAAGTACAATTGATTACATTGTCATAACCAGTTGCGGTACACACACGCGAGCTTAATCCTGATGAAATGGTTTTTACAAATCCACTGTAAATCAGTTAACATCAAAATCAAAATAAAGGAAAAATCAAAATAAGGGAAAAGGATAGAGTGATGAATCTATGTTGAAAAATCTATTCTACATAGTAACTGGACAGGGAGGTTAACAATAATTTCCAACTTGAATTCTGGACAAATATGGGCCACATTACATTATTGGCTTACGAATACAGTACATAAAACAAATACAATGCACTGACAAAAAGTTCGAATCATTTAGTTAGTTAATGCTTGATTATCACGCTGTATTTTTTTTACGTGATAGTTAATATTATTTGTACACATAGAGTTGTATACAATCATGGGTAATGATATGTATATCAAATGTTTGTGACTCAATAATGTATACGAAACTTCATTATCAGCATTACTAAGTTACGTTATTGTATAGCGTGCTGTCATTTACTTCGTTGATGGGGCTATACTAATGGATTGAAACTACAATTAAGGTTAATAGCATGCTGGACACATCTTTTGTCGTCGATATATTGCAGCATTTGATATTATATACATTATGATAAATTGTTTTTATCTGAAATATTGTTAAAATAAATTATCACTCACAGAAAAGTAATATTAGAGGATTGCAAATAACTTAAATATTCCACAACATTATACGGAGTTTCGTTCGACTCAAGCACCACTCGTTTGCTTCCAACATGAGGATGCTTAAAATGTATTTTTAAATTTTAATTAAGCTCAAGTACACTGTTTTGTGCAAAAGGAATTAGGTATCACTGTTAATACCGTCAGGGAATGTCCTTGAAAAGAAAAGAGCTACGTGGATAGTATAAGAGTGATCTTTATCTAATAATATTTAATAACTACTTAGTTAAGTTTTTAACCGATTTCAAAGAGGAAAGGTAACAGATTTATTTGTCGGCTGTTGAGAATATGAAAGCTTGATGAAAGCAACTTCCACAAGTCTAATGTAATTTTGCTGAGGAGCACATAAAAATTGTTTAACTTAAAACTATTATATATGTGTGATTGTATTTTTTTATATAGAATGCTTTATATAGAATTATACACCAATATGTAACCATTCATATCTTTTGAATTCAACAACGAACTAAATTCATAATTGCATTTCTCTGCTGTTCGATTTTCAAACAAATTGATTTATGAATAACCCGTGCGTAATCCATATTAATATAGAGGATATAAAAAATGTGCGCTGACAACGTACGTAATATCTTTTGTTCGATTCATAAAGTGCTATTATAAGCGGGAGGCAGGAACTGAAAGCCGAGCTAGGCAAGGACGCAAACTTTAGTTAATAATCGCGCTAGAGTCACTACCGAGCTCTTAATACATCGCCATGTTGCGCTAACTTGACAGATTAATTAGCTTCTAATTATAATTATACATTTACTGTAAGCGAGCGAGCGCCGAGACGGGAAGTTGTTGGAAAACTTAGTGTTCAGCTGCGAACTGATTGAATGCTTTTGTTTGTTAAAGCGAATCGTTGCGCTACTGACGGTCTCTTTTTTATTTATGACTCGTTCTCTTTGGATTTTCTCTAAACTATTAATCACAAATTGCTGAAGTTTCTTGGAGATACGTTCTTCAGATCTCTTTGATTTATATGAAACCATTTATGTTCTTCTTTGTAGGATTTTATTCCTAGCGCTACCGCTAGGAAAAATTTGTTAGTGGTTTAATTTCTTTTTTATTATTTCCACATAACTTTCGTATAACAAAGTTTTACATAAAACATAAAACAAAGGACTAATAAACTTTATTAGATTACAATAATTCGAAATATTTCCAATACACATGGTTTCTTTGTATAAGCTTATGAGCTTCATATATTTCTTTAGAATGTGGCTGGTAATCATAAATAATATTATCAGCCACATTTTAAAGAAATACGGTGGTAGAGTTACGCAGTTGCCCCTGCTGCTGAATGAGTCGGCTCGAACCGGATAATTACCACGACCTCACAAAAAATCGGCGTAAAGTGGAAGTGTTTTTGCTTCCGCGTTTCGTCCGGTGAGTGGGGTGGCCGGTGGCCCGACAGGGAGGGCCCTACCTCCACCCTCTCTGTCCATTCCGATTACTCCATCTCACTCCTCCTCCTTCCCTCTTTCAAAAAGGCTGGCAACGCATTCGCACTCGCATGCTCGTTTTTCAGCCTGATCCATAAAAATAAATATATATATATATATATATATGTATAAAACATTTTACTGTTAGAAACTAATACGTAAATCTTTACTGTGCAAGGTTTAATTTCCGAATTTATCAGTTTAATTCGGTAATGTTATATAGTCCTAACGTCTTTATCTGACAGACTTATCGTTTTGCCTAGATCTTTCTGACATGGGTCGCTGGAATTGTAAACCTAATCTTGGGCTATACTAGCGTATGTATATCGAATTGAGTAATCAATTTCGTTAAAGACATGTATATTACTTTTTAATGACAGCCACTTTTTACCTTGAAGTTGTCTGCTTTTCATCATAACTTTGTCAGAAATTTACGAACACAACTTGTCGAAAGTTCTGTGTGTAAATTAGCACGTATAGAGCATTTCAACCTGCTTCAGGTTTTCTTAGGCAATTTGCGGAAAATAATTATTGAATAACACTCAAATGTTGCGATAAAATTATTCTACATTTTGTAGTTTTATTCGGCTTAATTAAGTTATTCAGATCGGATACTGCTTTTTACTTTATCTACAGTTATTTTACTCGATTTTTTACTGAACATTACTTCTGTTCAAATAAAACTTAGCCTTTATTATTATGTGACAAGGCTTTGGTTCAGTAATAGAACTTGTAAATGCATGCTTTGTTAAATCGTTAATTTACAACTTTTAAAGATTATTAAATTTATTCCGTATTACGGACAAGGATAAACTGTCATATTGTTACTAAGACCAATTTTGCACATGTTTGTATGTTTATTTATTTCATTAAAGATTCTTCTGTATACTTCCACCAAATAATGCACCAGATTTACTTTGAATACAAAATCATAGAATTTTATTAGAGGACACATAAATTATTACAATATATTTTAAGTGAAAAATAAATTTTGTACTGTTTAATATTTATTTTATTTCTCGTATACCACGTTCCAGATAGACTGAATTTTATAGTTGAAATAAGATAAATTTGTGGATTTCTTGCGTTTTATCCAGTTAATCAGACACTGCGTAGATTAGACTAAAAGAAATAATTAAAAGTTTAGAGGGTTTACTATTATTATTTAGAAGTGAATGGTCTAAGTGTCTTATGATCGTGGACTCTGTAAATTGTTCGAAACGTAGCGAATTTAAAATCAAACAAAACGCAACAAAATCCGTTAACTATAATCATAATGATGCGTAGTGGTCATGCAAATATAAGAAATTATTAGACTGAATTTCGTTGAATGCATTACTTACCATATAAATTCTTTTTTGTACGTAACGTAGAATGTTTGATAGTCAATATTACTTGAATGTTATCTATTCCGCTGACAATGTTTCAATCGGTCTTAGTGTAATGCAGCTACTTGCGTATTCCAACCAAGTTTCCACAAAACGATCAATAGTGTTTCCGTTCAAGATCGCTTTAGTTGTATTTCCGATTTCCTTTATGTACAACATGCTTAAGCGAGATTCGGTTTATAAAGATTTATTGCCCGTCGCAATTTTTATTTTTCTTGCCTGTACTTTATGCAAACAAATTGATATTCATAATAGTGTTTTGGTTTATATGGATTGTATTTTGGGAATCTAACAATCACTCTCTTGTTTGTATGTCAGGATCTGCTTCCGTGGCCTAACAGTACAGGTCTGCGCTACAAATCGGAGGTTCTGTGTTTAAATCCCACGGAGGGCAATGACTTCGTGGTGTTGTTTCTTAGTTGGGATAAGACATCGCGGACTTTTCACTCGATTGCCTGGAAAGTAAGATATATATGATCCATGCATCGGATAGGCGTGTAAAAAGACGGCCGTGGCTCCTCTTCGGCGTCTTGCAGTGGCTTGGATGAGTCGCTATTAAGAGGTCAGTTTAAAGTCACAGCATCTGCGCCTGATCTCCTACTGATCGTATCGGGTATCCATCTCATCGGACCTGTGTCTGCGCAAACACTTGTGCACAATAATACATCCCGCGCCGGTGGATACTTTCCTGTAGATTGGCTAACGTAGCCGGAATCAGTCGGGAGGACATTATTGTTACTAAAAAAAATTAAAATATTTCAAAAAAAGCAAAAGGAAAATTGAGATGCTGTCGCTAGCAAATAAACATAAGAGATATTCGCGACTCAAGAAACAAAATGTCCTTTAACAAACATTAACTATGTCAGTTGATGTTGCCTTATACATTGCATTTTTTCTCAAAGCAATATAAACGTCAAAAAAACACTCTCAAAAACTTTTCTTTTAAAAGTGGCCACGTGATATTATCTTCGTTGTAGTGTATCCGTTTTGTCTGTTAACTGGTTATTTTTTTTCCACAAATTCCTTTGGTAGATAGAATTGTAATAGAAGACAATGTCTCAGTAAACATTTATTTATAACCAGTTGTTTCATTTAATTCGATTTATTCAAATAAAGCAGTACGTAATTTGATTTCCTATTCGGAAATACGCAACATTTAATACTCTTATTTGTTAATATATCAAATCTTTAAACGACGATCGGTAGTATAGTATTTGTTCCCGGTTATCGTTTTGATCGTCAGGAGCTTAAATTGAAAATAAGATCCGTATTCGGTTAGAAATCATTTCATTTCAATGTTGATGCGAATTTGACATCATTTGTATGAATATAGGAGACTATTCAAAAAATAAAATTTTTTTAGCTTCTTCATGAGGTTCAATTTAATCGGGTTAATTATTGAAATCCCAATGAGATAGTAGTTCTCAGCCATGGAAAAAACAAAGATTTGATGGAAAAAACAAAGATTTGATGGCAAAATTCGAATCATCTATTTTCATTTAAAAACTATTTTTTGTTACTTAAGATTATAATAATATCACGGGACATCTCACACATTGCCATTTGATCCCAAACTGGGCAGAGCCTGTACTATGGTTACCAGACAACTGATAAACATACTTATATATATTTTTTAAATATATACTTACATTAATAGTTAACACCCAGACGCAGAATAAATACCTATGCTCATCGCACAAACATTTTGTGCTGGGCCCACCCATTCCTTTCCCAAATCGAACCCACGACCTTTGGCTTTGCAGTCAGGAGCACTAACCACTACACCAACGGGCCAGTCAAGATTGAAGATAATCTTTTGTTTTATGGTTTATAGCAGGAGCCGTTCGCCGGTCGTCCCCGGCGTGGAGTACAGAAGGCCGGAGAGGAGTGTGTCGTGGGGCGCGGGGGGCGCGCGCATCCACACGCCCATGTTGGAACCGCTGGCTGACAATTCCAACCGGAGGCAATTCGGAATGGGCGTCGTCGGCCGCTTCTTCCGGTGAGGCACACTACAACAATCCACCGATATGTGAATGGAAATGGATGGTCGACGTTGTCGTGTATTGATACAGCATGGAATATGAATTTCTTCTATTGCGGCTTTTTGAGTGTTTCACGTGTTCAAGTCAATGTGGCTCATAAGAAATTTTAAATTACTCATAATTCTTTTGTTATTTGACTAAAAATATCCTATTCCTTTACTGACTAGGAAACTGATGAATCAGTTTCTTAGTCAGTAAATTAAACGTTTGCACAAAATTTAAATTAGGTAATTTTTTGTTAGCTATATCGCATCGAGAGGCATTTGCCTTGTAATGGAAGGTTAAATAACAGTAATTTCATTAAACGTTACTTAATTTTTTTTTCTGTGAGGTCATAGTACTTATCCGGTTTGAGCCGGCCCATTCAGCAGCGGGTGCACCACCGAAAATGTTATTTAAAAGGATTTATAGTGATAAATGAATTTATTTAGTTCAATTTTCAATTGTAGCGAATATTTATTATATATTTAAAGTAGATGTTGACATTTAAGGACGACACGTGTTGCAAGCGACCGTAAAGAGTGAAAAATATACCGACTTTAATAATAAACATTATTTCTGGATCTGTATACTCTTGAATACTCATGAATAAAGAATTGCCATCCTTGTAGCATTATTAAACATCGTTATACCGATGTATCGAAAAGTGTCGCTGTGTACTTTGTCGCCTTCATCTGTTTATCACAAAGCGAAAATGTTTTAAAATTAACATTGCTTACGGTTCCGAATTTCGCAAACTAATATACGAACTTATGTGCCTTGTAAATATGAGCCATGTACTTCGTATTTTAGGTTGTTGAGCAAAGTAACATTGCAGATTTATGTCCAATTTAGGCGACATTGCACCCGACTCGGACGAGAACGTCGCCAGTTAACCTTCCTTTTTAATTGGATTTAATTCTTACGTATATAAAGGGTCACCTATTGATTTCATGGACAGATTTAGATCAATTAAATTTTAAATTTTAAGCTTTTCATTTTTTTTAATTTCATTTAGGTCAAAATTTGCCCTTGTCGTTTTTAGAAAAGTGTTTAACAAAAGCAAGTCGCATGCGTTCAAGAAAAAAGCAGCGTTGCATGGAATTTTAGACTGCACGAATTCTAGTTCATGATTTGTTCTTGGGACTATGCTCTTAATGTTGTAATTATAACTTTTTTAACTTTATTCATACGAAAAACCGACTTACAAATTATTTACTCATATTTATGGACATTGGTGCTGGTTGTATGTTTAGTGACAATAAGTTTAATGTGTATTTTTTTTTACTGTAACTTTTAATGTACAACTGTTTTTTGTAACAATAAATTAAAAAAAAAAGAAAGCACAGCATAGTTAGTAGCTCTAAAAATCTAAGATAGTATATCTCTATAGCTCACGCATAATTCTGGCAATATGGACAATATTGCCAGAATTATGTTTATACGGTATTATTCAAACCGCAACGCAGTAATGTTTGCACATGTTTGCTTGGCGTAGTGCTATGGTACTACCCCGAGTGCTTTGTATATGAGCTCTACCGTCAATTGAGAGCTACTTTCAAACAATAATAATAATAATATAATATCATGGGACATCTCACACATTACCATCTGATCTCAAACTAGGAAGAGCCTGTACTATGGTAATCACACATCTGTATAC
>DWHO01000283.1:0-22244 GCA_018247575.1 Eurytides lysithous rurik | reverse complement strand
TGCATACGATCAATGTCTTTTTTACACGGTTTTTTCTGGAACCAATCTACCGTGTAAAAACAGAATTAGGTGTATAGTCGAGTTTTACTCGTGCTAATGGATTTAGATTCTGTACGAATGTGTTTACGAGAGTATAAAGTAAAAAAAAGTTGTCGGTTTAGTGAGCGTAATTATGACCATGCAAACATTTTTCAGATTAACTAAGAAAGTTCGATATTGAATTCATTTTCTGAATGTCTGTTGCAGTAATGTTTGAGACACTTCAAGTTATAATTGACGAGATAAAATAATCGCATACCATAAGTTATCGTAAAATGTTTCTTTTGGTATTTTTTTGACCAAGTTTGCCCAGTTTTATGGTCGTTCTTCGAGTCCTGCTACAGATTACATCTCTTTTCTTTTCATATGTCTTTTACTTTTTTATTAACTTGATTCGTGGTATATCTTGTTTTAAAATTTAGAACTGCACAGTTTTAACTATTCAATCAAGTTTTTAAATACCTATCAAAAGAGGCAGGACGAAGTATGTTAGGTCAGTTACTATAAAAGAAAAGTCAACATTATTTCTGTACATTTCTTACTTGGAATCTTGAAAACGGCGGAACGGAAAGCAGAATGAAAAGTTCCTGATAATAAGTCTGTCAGTGTTTTTACTTTCTGGCTATATATCTATCAGCAGAACTTCTACAGTGAACTTGCATTAGTTTAAAAGAAGTTCTTAAATCCAGCAAAGGTATCTATTAACAGGACTTCTACAGTAAACATGCAAGGACCATTCCATTCATACACAACGTATCGCGCATAAATAACGAGCGCGTATTGGCACATACGCTTTGAAAACATTCCTCGACTCCTCGCGCGGGTTTTAAGTTATTTTAGCGTCCGCGCTTGAATAATTCAAGCATGATTCACGCCTTGCTTATGCTCTTATTACTTAATGGGCAGTTTCGTCCATATCTCGTCGTTATAAATTGATGTTTACCGTCTCACGCATGCTTACTTTACTGCCCCACTTATTCCTTCTCATAAAATGTTCTCCATTACGTACACGAATGTCGAATGTCGTCGTCAATCCGAATTTCAATAAGTAAAAACAGTTAAAAGTAGAAGTAGTATTTAGCAACAATAGAAGTGATAAGTAAACGAAGTAATAATGTCTTTGTTGGATATAAGATTTACCTGGTGATGAAACGTTCATAAAAATATATATTTAAATTTTTGTGTTTTTTTTTTACAGTATACTGAGACGCGCTAGCACTTTCGATGTCTTGCACGTTTATGACAGAATGATATGCCAAATGTAAATATGTTTCTTAGAAATGTTTCGTATGTTGATGTGTTTTGAGATTTTCGTGTTGAATGTTTTCAGTGCAACTGTAAGGTCCGTAATCATCCTTTTTTTTCCAAAAATACAAACTTTTGACTATATAGCTTATAGAACAACAGCATTTAAAAGCTGCGAGGTGAACAAGCTTTTACTAAAATGACTAATTTACAGTTTTTATCGATAATAATAATATTTAATTTACAGTTTTATATAAATAATTTGTTTTCGATATCCTGACCTTGCAACAATCTGTGTTCACAGGACACTATAAAACAATAAATTTGCCTAAAAGGTCTTAAAATACTATTGAAATTGCACATTTTTCCGGTTTAAGAGTATGTCATAGATAACTACTGCGTTCATTGTTTACGTTTATACTATTAAGGAGAAACAAGTGATTTGTAAAATCATAAATATTACAGTCAACAAAATACATTATTCAATGTATAAAAGTGTATACTATTTACAAAACCCGCTTTGGTCAACTTCGACTCTTAGGCGATCGTTAGTTGATATTATTTCTTCCCCTATCATTATATTTTAGTATAGTTTATTATGTATAGTATCATATATAATAAACCATACTGTATAGTATAGTTTATATAGTATCATCATATTACAGTTTAGTACATTGCTTGTTTCGGCGTCTTATTCTTAGAAAACATTCGCACGCAGAGACAAAAATTAGTATTTATCTGGCAATTAACCCGTTAAAGCCTCCGAATGACATAAATTAATTTCATACTAAATAAACGTTTTCAGCGGTAAACCTACAAAAAAATAAGTAAAAAAAATTCCACACAGAAAAATAAAAAAATTCAACTGGATGCTTTACGTAGATTAACCTAAGAATAAGATAAATTGCTGATGTATCTTATCCTCAAGTTACCCTAATTATGTTCTTAGTATAAGTCGAAGTTAAAGTTGATTTTTTATAATCAGTTTCTTTATACTCTAATATGAACAAAATATATGTCTATAAAAGGTTTAACGTTCCATTTTTGTGATCAAGAGTATAAAAAAAAATACATGCGATATTTCTAACATCATATCAAGGCAGCTGTGAAGTTTCGAACGGCGCACGCACAATTGAATCACACAATAGACCATCAAACGAAAGGTCTCGTAGGTAAATATATTCCGTATTGAATTTCAACTTCACCGCCGGCGGCCGTTGACCTCTGCGCCAACTATTTAAATTTCATCTTTATCTGTCCGGCCGTGAGTCAAACGAAGACTGTACTATCTCCTGACGATAGTATTAGTCATCGTATTGAACTTTACGCTCGCTTCGAACGGTTACGTAATCTCTTATTTAGAATCCTAAAATCACTTATCGCCTGAATAGCGCATTATCCGGTTTTCATCTTTTTTGGAGATCGAGTGATGAGCACAATTCAGTGTCAAAATAATGTTCTCCTGACCGGTTGCGGCCCCGGCGGCCGATCAACAAAAGATCAGCCAAGTGTGCAGGATATATTATAGTGCACAAGCGTTTGCTCAGACAGGTGCACCTTTACTCTCATAACCCGATGGATTGAATAACCGACACGACTGGAGAGAGATCAGGCGCAGAAGCGTTGACATTAAACCGACCTTAATAACGACTTCTCCAAGCCACCGCTAGATGGCGTCGACAAGAAGCCGGGACCGACTTCTTACACGCCCATCAGACGCATGGATCATCTTATTTTTCAGACAACCGGGTAGTCAGCCGTAGATACCCTAACCAAACAACAACACAAACTCATTGCCTTCCGCAGGATTCGAACCCACGACCTCTGATTTGTGAAGCGCAAGCCTATACCACTAGGCTACGGAGGCAGTTAAGTGTCAGTGTCATATATCGCCTGCTTGGCTCTACGCTGCGTTCGTAATCCGGCCTTTCAGATGTTATGTCCGTGCTTGGCAAATACGCTGCCTAAAGCCGAAACACAGTGCTTACACATTTCTGCTTGAAGATGGATTAACTGACAACATAATAGTACCACATAAGCAGTTCGACCACTCAGTAAAGTTTCGATGTTCGCATTTATCTTTGTTTAATATTAAAGCTATAGTCGTAATACCAAAATCTTAATTGGTTTTTTGCTTTTAGCTGGAATCGATTGAGCTTTTATTAACGTCATAATTTACTCATTTTAGTAACATTTTAAACCCTCTGTTTATGTTGTAAAAAATAATGAATCGAACATAAATGAATATTTAAGAACAGATTAGGTTTTATACTCAAAATCCTTGAAAGATTTTTATTACACAGCTGTCTATATACTAAATAACTTAATTAAGTTAGTAATTTGAAGTTCTTTGACATCTCTTTATCACACATAGTGTGTAACATGTTCAAGGTGCATGTTATTTTGTGTTTCTTTATTTTACATTATAATTTAAAAAAATATATGTAAACCCCTGACACCAAACAGCAGAATGGCTCTTCATAAATAATGGCCAAGTATCATCTCAATTAAGTCCGCTTTCAAACAAAAGAAACCGCTTTAAAATCGGTCCTTTGGTTATCCTTAACGAGCTCTGTGGTACACAGACAGTGTTCAACAGACACGTAAAGCTTATAACACCGCTCTTTTTGCATCGGGAGTTAATCCTTTCACTACGGCAGACCTCGCTGCAAAGTGTTTCGCAGGACACGAAGCTCCGTGCTGAAAGTGCGCACATCAAACGCGCGCAGTCTTCAGCATTCTTGGCCGAAGTTCTGGCTCAAAACGATTTTCAAACACGACACGTTGTCTAAAGCATAGGTTTCCAATGGGGGCGGTACCGCCCCTTAGTGGGTGATTTTCGTGGGGGCGATTAGATAGAGACACAGCAAATTTTTAATTTGAGATTATTAATGGACAAAAGACACACATATACAACTAATATAACTAATTACTATTTAAAAGGCGGCGTCGTTTTTTTTTCTTGTAAAGAGGACGGTAGTCCATAAAAGGTCACCCCATGACGTATCATCCTATAGTCTGATGAATTGAAAATTTCCTCCTTTTTGAAGTCGTTTAATGATCAATACAACATATTTAATTTCAGACAGCCGAACGTAGCGCCGGTTGGGAGACGCACAGAGTGCGATTGAACAGGGTCCCGGGATATGGATTCGGTATTGCCGTGTCCGGGGGCAGGGACAACCCCCATTTCGCCAGCGGAGACCCCTCGATTGCTGTGTCCGACGTCCTACGTGGAGGGCCTGCTGAAGATAAGTTGCAGTAAGTCTTCAACACCTTTATTACCACGATTCTTTGGAAAATATTTTTGGCGGTGGTAAAGCCACGCAGCAGAAACCCGTGGGGGGGGGGAGAGTTCTGCTGCGTGGCCCCTCACCCCTACTGCAGAATGGGGCCGCTCAAACCGGAAAAGTACTATAATCTCTTATCTGGGTGAAGACAGGGCTATGTATAGCTTTTACCAATTAAATCCCCTCGGTTGCCATCTTCAGTGCATTTAGAGGGACTCCGGGATCTCGTACGGAACTCACCTGTGACCCTCTACGAAAAAGCGTAAGCACGCTCCGGCGGCAAGGTAGCTCTTGCATTGCAATTACTATTTAAAGCTAATAGTTATTTTTCGCGTTTTCAGAGTGAATGACAGAATAGTGTCGGTCAATGGGGTGCCTCTCGAAAATGTGGAGTATGCACGGGCAGTCCAAGTCCTGAGGGACTCCGGGGCTGCCGTGTCGTTGGTGGTTAGGAGGCGGGCACCCGCACCTCCTCCCACCGCCCCCACCACTATTAAGCTCTCGCTTAGTAGGAACGGGAAGAAGGAAGGTGAGTCTGAATGACTTTGTTTAAGGTTTTGAATGCATGAAGTGTTTTTGATTAAATGTCGTGGCGGGAAAAGTAGAGTGTACAACTCATTTATTAGTTCAATAAGTTGCTTGATAATTAAACTTATTGATCTAATAAATGAGTTGTATGATGATGAGATTTAATTGATATTAATAATAATAATATCACCAAATCTGAATGAGAACTAGGTTATCGCCTAGAAGTAACGGTGAAAAAATATTCTTTTTTCGAGGTTATGACTATGTGATGTCTGATTAACACATTCATGTTGGCAAACTGTCAAAATTGGTTGTTTTACTGAAGATAAGACATCAGCCATAGGCTATTGATGCCTATTTTTTTAGTATTGATATTCTTGTGAGTTAGATTGCAGGCACTTAGCCAGCTTAAAATAGACTTTGAATACTAATTACATTAGGACAAACATAGAAATATAAGTATCTTCTTGAACCATTATTATGTAACAAAAGCTTTTGCAGTGCAAGCGTTGTGGCTAACTGAGGTACTGAAACCAAACCCCATCTCTTGCATTTCCAGATTTCGGTATAGTATTAGGATGCAAACTCTACGTGAAAGAGTTGACTATGCGAGCGAGGGAGCAGTTAAACCAAGCGGGCCAGGGTCTATGCGAGGGGGACGTTGTGACCCGCATCAACAACACACCTGTCACCGACGCTATGACTTTGAAAGAGGCACGCAAGCTCTTAGAGTCTTGCAAGGACCGACTGAACTTAGTCGTGACCAGAGAGCTGATCCGTGAGGAGACCGTCACTAATGGAAACTACCAGAATAATTACAACAGCCTGGGTAAGTTGAGTAATGCTTTAAGTAAATAATTAACTAAGATAGATTAAAGCAAGTCCATAATGCGGGCTTCTCAGGACATTGCTTATTAATATTATAATGATTCGTAACTACTTATTCAATTAAAGAATACTTCCGGGACCAAAATTTGAGGAAATAACTCTTGCCCTGTACGTGCACTATTTCTAACTGCTGCTGATGTTAAATATTCAATTTTAATAAAATGTAAAATATAGTCTTATGCTTCTGAATTATTCTATAAACAGGCTTAATTAAACCGAAGTAAACCAAATAAAGTAAAGTTTGACGTTCAGTTCAAGAGCTTAAAATAAGACTGTAGAAATAAAACTGTCTTTATTTACTATAACCTTAGATAAACATATAGATGCTTTAACTGAATCGGTTGTTGTTCACAGAGGCGGCACCGCTCGCGTACAGTGCGGAGCCCTTGTCATATGGCAGCGGGCAGAACGTGTACGTGGCGGCCCCCGTGAGGGGGGCCGAGCCGCGACGTTCCGATGTCGACCAACCGCCGAGACCGCCGCCCCCAAGGAGCGACGGTAAGCTCACTAGTGTACGCGCACACCAACAAACATACATACACATATATATGTCGAATCTAGATTATTTTCATCGTATCGAGATTATTCGCGTCACCATTTTCTTTTAACGCGGTGTGGGCGTGAGTGGCTAACGTGCAAAATGAATAAAGTTCTTGATGCAATCACGTAGATGCAATAATTACAAAGTCATAAAATGAATCGAATAAATCCTAAATCACTTATTAAATGTAAATTATCAAAGAAACAAAATTCAGATAAAACGAAACGGAGTGACAGTTCCATGACATCCTCTTGAGTCTGTCTTGAACGAAGTGTCCACAATCCGCCACTCTCGACTGACTTCACGGCTCTACCAGACGCGCCGAAGTGATGTTAGCACCGATCGACGCGCCTTCCGCCTCGATTTTAAGTAACCGGATACGACATATATAACTCGTGTGAAACCTTTCTCAGGTTTCGGTGTTATAATGTCATGGAGATTGAAGTGTTAACTTTGTTAATAAGACTTATTCACACATTCACATTTCTCACACACATTCTTTACATTATGGCCATCGAGAATCACACACAGATGTTTGAGTTTCAAATATAAATCATTGTTCACAAGCCACTCTCAACAAACTTATACACAACTTTATAAAATAAAATAATTATAATATAACTTCAATTAATATATTTTTTTTTGTTGTAAAATATTTTTTTCTAATCTTTTTTTGTATGTATTTTCACTTTTCATCATTTTCCAGATTACTACAGTAGCCGAAGACAGCTTTACGAGGAGGACGGAATGACAAATCAGAGAAATAAACCACCGTATGTCGCATTTGTAATAGTTAATGATATTAAAAAAAAATAAGTAGTAATTATTTATCAGGCAAACTAAACAAACTCACATTTGTCAACCTAAATCTTTTATAATTAAATCCAAAAATTGTTTCTAAATCGCTCGTTGAAATTAATGGAGACGTTCGGCTTTAATTTGAAGGAGCGAGCCGCGCCTGATAAGCTTCCAGAAAGAAGGTTCGGTGGGGCTGCGACTGTGTGGCGGGAATCGATCCGGCGTCTTCGTCTCCGGGGTGCAGCCCACTAGCCCCGCTGCGCTGCAGGGGTTACAGCCAGCCGACAAGATACTCAAAGTTAGTGAATATTTTGTGAAACCTATTACCCCATAATCCCCATAACGAAGCCTGTTCTTTTGTACGAGGCTAAGGTAATTGTGTTATAAACCGAGTGTTGGCGACGCAATTGTTTATATTTAAGGATTTATTATTTTATTTCTTTAATATTGTTATTTTTACTTATATTTTATATTTTTCTGTTATAATTTTGCAATGCAATGTGTATCTGGACATTTAAAAAGAAAAAAATATAAGGGGCAATGCGGCACTCTGATAGGCTGACTGGGTCGCGCTTGATTGGTCAGCGGTTTAGCGCGCAATGTCTTCGCGCTAAAAGTTTGGCGCGAAGAAGAAAATTAGTCTGGTTGCCGCGCACGGAAGGAAAGAAACATTTGCGCACATACGTTCAGTTTTCCAACTCAGAGCATGGGTTTTTTCGCGAACGAGTAGTTAATCGGAGTGACTGCACTTTTGGATTAATAACACCGAGTAACTATCAGAGTGTTTAACATATCAATATCGATTTGTTGTTTTGAAATACGATTAATTGAACTGTATATATTTTAATCCTGCGATTTGATATTATTTTAATTACTATTTTTTATTTTATTTTTGTGTAAAATTTAATCAATGGAAGCTGTATCAGCGTCATAAAAAAAGAAAAGGTCTTTATACGCGCCCGCCCGGAACACTTTCCTGGAGCGGGGTCGGCTCCCTCAGCACTGGAGGCTGGCGGACGGCGCACGCGGCGCCGTACGAAACAGTTAACTGATAGAGTTTTAAAAGAGTTTCCGTACAGAAACAAATTTAAATGATTGGGATCTCTCACAGGTGAACGACATGGAAATGAAGGGAGTGACCCGGGAGGAGGCGGTGCTATTCCTGCTGAGCTTGCAGGAGAGGATAGACCTCATTGTCCAACACTCCCCGGATGAGTACAACGCAGTGGCTAGTGGACAAACTCGTGAGTGTACTGAGAACAACTAAGTTTCAGAACAATTGTCAAAATGAAACTAATTTACGAATTTTGTCGCATTTTATTTAACATTCAATTCGCCAAGTTTCAAATACTTTACAGTGTCCATGGCCACCCGTGGCCATGGACACTGTAAAGTATATTATAACCCGTTAGTATAATATAAAAAAATATATAACGTAAAGTATATGTATAACCCGTTACCATGAAATTTTTTTAATTCATGTTTTTAGTCCGATTCACGTAGCACTTTACGGTATCTAAACGACGAATTTACGGTATCTTGAAGTCTTGCAATGAACTCAATTTTAAGTATAATAAATATATAATACAGAAAAAAACTAGTTTAATATAATATTGACAAATATTGTTAGATGTTCTAATAACATTTCAGAATCGATTTCGTGTAAAATTAAAATAAATTTTATGTTTAATTTACTACATATTCTATGTAGTTAATTGAACATAAAATTCACCGTGAGAGATAATTAATCCACAATTAACGGATTATTGACGTCTTGAATTTACGCGAATACAATAAATTGTCAAAATTAAACCAATTGGCGGAATTCGCGACGTTACTACGCGAGTTTATTATGCCGCTGACTTTACTTCAGTCCGTCCCCTTCACCGCTTTATGATTACGCGTGTCTTTGGGCAGCCGGCGACTCGTTCCACGTGAAGACGCACTTCCACTACATGGAGCCGCGCGACGGCGAGATGTCGTTCCGCAGCGGGGACGTGTTCCACGTGGTCGACACGCTGCACAACGGCACCGTAGGCGCCTGGCAGGTTTACAGGATAGGTGATGCTCACTCGTTTACCTCACATATTCCTACAGCTAGATATTCATAAGAAAATCAAGGCTGGTTTTTGACCATTAAAGACGAGAGGAGCAAGTCGTGCGCCTTGCGACACACTTGACCGTAACAAAAAAGTATTTTAATATACGAGTTCAAAAATTCTTGACTGAGCTGTACTTACCACCCACAGGCTTAATATTTTATATCTCTATGCCCAGTAGTCACGCTTCTAACATAACAATCCTGAAAACCCAACATAGTAATCCCAACACAATATTATTTAGCGGTTAAATAGCTGGCAATACTGTGGTACCATCTAGGCGGACTCTGCAAGGGTTCCACCAGTTCCAGTAATGAAGTACAATTGACAATAATATAATAATATAAACGTTAGAATTTTTTAAAGATGTATAAAACTTTTCGGGAAACTTTCAAAACATTTCGGTAGGCCCATCTGATGTATGAAATATGAAATAATCATAAAATGTAAGAGATATAAAGTTGGGGTGGCAACACTGAACACAATACACTTGCAAATTACTGGCTATGCAAAGGTACCAAATAGTGAGGAGTAAAAAAGTTATACTAAACAGACAATTCCTGTAAACAATGTTATAAACCTTTATAAACCTTTTTAAAATTTGACGATGGATTCAAACTGCTAAGTTTTCATAAAGAAGCAGATATATTGATAGCAATGCATTTGATAAGTTTTGTTAACAGAGAATCGTATAGTACAAAAGGTGGCTTGTGTAATAAAGGGCCAAAAAAGTTGCTTTTCTTTGTGAGATATTCAAACACAATATTGGATTCAGGTCGAAGTAATCAGGAGGTGCAGAAAGGCATAATACCCAACAAGGCGCGCGCCGAAGAGTTGGCCACGGCGCAGTTCAACGCCACCAAGAAGGAGATGTCCGGGAACGATGCCAAGCACTACTTCTTCCGACGACGCCGCTCCACGCACAGAAGGACCAAGAGCCTGGGAAAGGTACTTTCTGTTAATATCATATATCGAGACGAGCTATGGTATGCATGCCCATAACAGCAGCATCAGATATTTTAAAACTATTGGGTTTTGCGTTTTGCTCGTTTTTTAGAGATATAAGGTCATTCTCTATACTCAGTAACCACAATGGCGACATTCCGAAAGACAACGATGTGTACTCTAAAAACTTACTACATACTAGATATGTGCAACGCACGCAACATATGTATATGTAAAATTTATTGTGATCAAAATAACCGATTTTGCCTATGATAATGACAGGTATCCGTTTCTTTCCCCCAAAAATTCCGCCATACGACATTTGCATTCGATATCTTGCCCTGAGCCCATCATAACAAGTCCTTGTCTATGATAATGACAGGTATCTGTTCCTTTCCTCGAAAATTTCAGCATTACGATAAGATATTCTTTCTCTGGGCCCTGATGGGCCCAGGCAAGACGTATGATTAACAAGTCCTTGTCTATGATAATGACAGGTATCCGTTCCTTTCCCCCAAAAATTCCGCCATATGACATTCGCATTCGATATTCTTGCCGTGGGCCCATTATAACAAGTCTTTGCCTACGATAGTGACAGGTATCCATCCCTATCTCCAAAAATTCCGCCATACGAAACTCGCATTCGATATTCTTGCTGTGCCCATCGTCATGCTTAGTGTCGTCCACAGGAGCACTGGGACGAGGTGGTGCTGTCGGACAGCATCAGCAAGTTCCCGGCGTACGAGCGCGTGGCCCTTCGCGCGGCTGGCTTCGTGCGGCCCGTCATCGTGCTGGGCGCCGCCGCCGACATCGCGCGCGACAGGCTGCTCGCCGACCACCCTGACTCCTTCGGCACGCCCAGTATGTCATTTATTGCACTGTCATTCGTCCTCGCCTACGTTTTTCTATGCAACAGCCTGACAAACAAGTAATCGGTTGATCGGCGGTGATCACCTGATGGTAAGTGATCACCTCCGCCCATGAGTATTTACAATATTACAGAACTTGCAAATGCGTTACCTTTAAGAAGGGGAATTTTTGAAATAGAGGTGGGGAAGAGGAGGAGCGGGGGGAGGGAGGGAGAAGGATAGCTGGATTGGAAGAGGAGGGAGGAAGGAAGTTAAAGAGGGAGAAAGGGAAGGAAGGGGGATCGGCCACCGGACGAAACGTGGAAGAAAAACACTTTATGCCGATTTTTGTGAGGTCGTGGTGTTTATTCGGTTCGACCCGGCCCATTCAGCATCGGAAGCAGCTGCGTGGCAGAGCCAATGTTGTGTTCCTCTAGGGAGTTGAGTTTATATGTTATACACATTTTTAAACAGTTACAGTTTCCAATTAAACTTATACAGTCAACATTGATTACATAACAGACGAGGAACAATATATAAAGGTTGTCGTTAATTTTTCACTGCCCACATCAGCTGATGATTTTAGATAAATCACTACGCCCAGTGATTACGTTCGCAACATTGTCCTTCAAACTGGAATATAGCAGTGTCACCATGTTCCGGTTTAGGTTATATGTTGTTTTTTGGCGGTTGAATATCTTGGCCAGTGGAATGCAGTGGTTTCACTCTGCAAAAGGGTCTGCTGCACTTATTACTTGTTTTTTTCCACAAATGTGATATATATTTGTGGCAGAAACTGTTACTCAAATAAAAAACAAAACAAAATTTAAATAAATACTAAAATCTGACTACGGCCACTCTTAGAGGCTTAATATCGGGATGGCATTGAATGACGAGAGACGTCTCCGCAGAGATGGACAGCACGCTGGAGGACAGCAAGACGAAGTCGACCGGCATCATCCGGCTGTCGAGCATCCGCAGCATAATGGAGCGGGGCAGGCACGCGTTGATCGACATCACGCCCAACGCCGTGGACAGGCTCAACTACGCGCAGTTCTACCCCATCGTCATATTCCTGAAGGCGGACAGCAAGCACATCATCAAGCAGCTGCGAGCTGGACTGCCCAAGTGAGTACCCATGTACAGTGGCGGTACTACCATACAAGCCCAAAAGCCCGGCTTGCCCTACTAAGCAGTAAAGTAGTAGCACGTAATTACCGCAAAGTTCAAATTTAAAAATAAATTATTCAGGAATTATGTGCTAATTAAGATTTATAAATTTTACTGCTATATAATTTGGTAGGGACCAAGCCGGGCTTTTGGGTTTGTATGGTAGTACCGTCATTGCCCATGTATCATCAGCACCATTATTGCTGACATTCATGACGGAGATTTAGTTATTACCCACACCGGGATTCTTTGCTACTGTTTAGTATTTCATATTTTGACTTAGCTGGTTGATATTATTAATGCTAACTTAGTTGGTACACACAATCCATCAGTTGCGTAACTACTGTTTGATTGTTTACATCTTGTCTAAGATTGACATTTTTGAAAGTGACTTTGTTGGTACAAAAATCAGCTTCTTCACTACTGTTTGGTGGTATATATTTTACCGTCAGAGATATACAGAACCTTCTCTGGACAGCTGGTATCTAAATCTTATAACAAGAACCAGCGTCGACCTGTTTAAGGCGATACAAAAGCATGACATTCACCATTATGTAAAGTTTAGTTTTCTAACACATAGATGGCGCTGTTGCAGTTAAATTGCAAAACATGGTGAGTAATGGATGGTGCCCTAAAGTACTAATTAAGCTGAAGCGAGTAGCTTTATTGTTTAGGAGTGAATGAAAATTCTTCTTTAAAATAACGTGCAATTTCGTGGCCAAGGGTCCCGGTGGTGTGCAAAATAAATGGTCAACCATATTTTGTTTTCATGGATCTGACTGTTATTGAGAACTCGGTAAAGTCATAACATCACTATGTCTTTTACTAGCTATACAATTTCTGTCTCCAAGCTCGCTTGTCGCGTAAAGATATAAAGCAGTTCAGCTAAATGACCATTTGCTTCTGGAAGCTTTGTCCCTCAAGCTTAAATACACTAAGTTACCACCACCACTGCTTTCAGTTAAACATTTGACATCGGCGTTGATCTTTCTCAGACACATTCTGCAATAGCTTTGATGATTAATCGACTTGCGTGATCACTTCCACCAGATCGGCGCACAAATCATCGAAGAAGCTTCTAGAGCAGTGCCAGCACATGGAGCGCGTGTGGGGCCATGTGTTCACGCACACGATCACCCTGAGCGAGGCCAACCTGAACACGTGGTTCGGAAAATTGGTGGAGCTGATACAGCGCACTGATCAGCAGAAGTTTTGGGTCTCCGAGACCAAGGTCAGTACCAAATACTTACCGAATAGACAGACCTCGAAGTAGACGTAAATTGAACAATGGACACAGAAAAGTTCTTCTAATATTCTTACGAAGCAATTGCTGTTAGAGATAGAAAAACATATTTATCTCGAGAGCATCTAATGTTGAAGAGATTAAATTTATAAACAATTTGAATTGAATGCGGACGGTCAGTTCTATTTTTTAAAGTATACTTTTTTACATATAATATATCAAAGGAAAATGTGTACCTTTATCTATCAGTAAAATATTAGGTACAAATAATTTACTTTATAAATTCTTATTGAATAACTGTCAAAGTTTTTCTCAAAATTTATTTTAGGACAAAAATACACATTAAGTGGTAATTAACAATTAAAGGTAACGTGGTATTTTTATTTTCGGAATTTGCCGAGCCTACTTTAACTAAGAATCTCATGAATGTCCCATTGAAAAACATATAAAAAGGTGAGTGGACAAAATAAATCCTAATATTAATAAATAAAATTAAAAGTAATGAGCGATTAATATCACTAAATAATTTTTAATTTAATGTTACTTCAAATACAAAACTTTTGTGTCCATTGTACAGTGTGTTGATAACAAAATTATTTTTCGTTTTTAAATATTATATTATTTTGTTATGTTCCTATCTTATTGTAATTATAATATATAACATTGTTTATAAAATCAAGTACAATACCAGCAGTGTGTAGAATAGTAAAATAATAAAAAAGTAGCCATATCACTCGTTGCTTATGGAAATTGTATGTCAATGTCCAATCTACTTATTTGGCGCTGGTAATATCAGATAGAAATAGAATTTTATGAGGGAGTTAATTATTTCTTAGATACAAGCAACAGATAACATAAATGCGTTAGTTATTTAAGATATTGCTGAGATATTTCCTATCGCACAATTTCTTATGCAATGACACAAACTCTGAACTCTCTGTCTACATTAATTACACTTGGGAAAGGTGGAACTAATAATTTCTGTTATGACTATTTAAGTATTGAGCCAGTAAACGTCACGCTTGGAGGAGGTTGCTTGATAAAGGCAGTTTGGTGCATTTGGTAAAACTGTATGTCCTGTACTGTATATGGGTAGTGTGCACACGGCTGAGAAATGTGAATGGACTTTCGTTCCCCCATATTTCTGAGCCGGGTGAGATGATTTATTAATCTATTTCTTTCTGTTCTATCTTGCCGCGGTGTAGCACGTTGAAATGGTGTCGGATATATACTTCCCCGTCCTCCCGTCCCCCTACCCGGCCTTCTATCCGATCTCCCCACCCATCAGCTACTATCCGCATTCGCCTCAGAGAACGATCCGCTCGCCACAAAACATGCCCTCATCCAACTATAACACGACTAACTCGAAACGTCACGATCAGGTTTACGACTCGAACAGAAATCATGTGGTCCCCTACTACTACTCCGAGACCCTGACCCCCTGCATGCCGAACAATCGCAGCGTTCCTAACACTTACCTCAGCAACAGGAACAGGCATACGTTCGCGAGTTATCCTCACGACGAAAGGCAAAAGCACTACCAGCGATTGAAATCGAGTAGGATGAATAATGCCGTCAATATGAGTCCGGAGGTCTCGTACGGTCACCCCAAAAGCAATGTGCTCCAACCTCAGCCGTTCAGGCCGTACAGCGTGCTCGAGAGCGCCATACCTCCAACACCGAACCCTAGGCCTTCGTCAGTCACGATCACGGAGCAATTCCGTCCAGCGTCCGTCTTCTTCCAAGAAGAACCGATAAGAGCCACCGAGGTGCCCGAATGGAAGGCACGCCTGCAAAGAGACCCTTCTACACCTGTCAAAGGCTTGGTTAAGCCTTTAAAGCCGATATGTAGAATACCGAACTGCAATTGCGGCGAGGCGATACCCCTTAGTAAAACCAGGTTCAGTGAGTCGCGTACCTTACCCACGATCTCCCCGCGTTTGCACAGACAAAAGAACTTGTCTCTGCCGACTCTTAAGTTGGAAGAGTTGGAAAGAGACGAGAAGACCGATAACGCCGAGGCGGAGAGAGATGTGCCTAGTGCTATGACCAAACCGATTTCCGAACAAAACCTGGGCTACGTGTAGGAACGCTTGTGAACTCACAAAACTCCCCAAAAAGCTTTTAATATAATAATTTCGGATTGTAAGTATTTGTTGCGTGCATGTTTGTTACCTATTTTTGTTTTTGCTATCGCATGATATGTATGTAGTGAATAGAAACGATTTGCGCCTTTTTATTATTTATTATTTTGTATTATATTTTGCTTTTATTGGATAGTTTCGTTATTGCATGAGAACATATTTGTTATACTTTATTTTAAAAGGAATGTTATTCTGCTGTACAGATTACACTATAATCTACACCGGAGACAGTGTGTGTTATTTAGTTTGTAAAGAAGTGACCACAGAATTACCAGTGTTAAATACCACGACCTAAAATCCAGTTAACATTCAAACATACAAGTTTATTTCATTTACCGTTTTTTTTTCTTTGTTTCACGACTTTGTTTGAATGTTGATTCGAAGTGTGAATAAACCTTACAAACAGCATTAATCATCCACGAGCGCTAGAGACGAATTCAGGTTTTTTCTCAACGGTGTTTTTTGCAATCATTCATTTGTCTTGTCTTGTCACCCCATTCCATACCCACCCTACCGTCGGACGCCGCCCGAAAATACAAACGAAAACAAAACACACGAAACGGCCCGCGCGTCGCCGCACGACAAAATGGCCGAACGCCGCGAAATGGCGGACGGCGGGAAACAGAGGCCGGAGCCGTTGTCCGACGACTTTCTGTTCTCCATGTCGTCGAGCACCGAGAATCGATTATCGTACGCGTCTAGTCCCGAGAGTGATTTGGAGGTCAGCCCGCCGCCGGCGCCCCGGCTAGTCAAGTCGTCGTCGGACCCGTCGATTGCGACCACGCAGGACAATATGGACCGCGATGACGACATCAACCATTCCGACGCTGTCCCTCCGCCTTACACGGTTTGTGCTCGTATTACTCTCGACTAAGTGGAACCTACGCTCGGGCGCGGATCTAGGAATTGACTAGTTCTAGGATTGACAACTTTCCAAATTTAAATTTGTTAATTAAAAAAAACCAACCAATTTTAAAAGTTTCAGTTTCATATTATTGTGAAGAAAGGAAAAAAGTCATAATATTTTTTTTTGAAAACTAAAAATCGCTGCCCCTGTTGTAAGATAAAATAACTTATGTTACAAGAGCGTTCTACGTACACAAATTTTACACGGACAAATGCTCAGATCCGGAATAAATATCCACAGTTCACACAAATGTTTGTCCCGGGTGGGAATTAAACCCGCAATCTACGATACCGATAGCTACTGCACCCAATGGGCCAAAAATTTAAATTCTATGACGTATTTGGCCATAACTTCCAACACCTTGACTATTACTAGAGCACTAGATCCGCGCCTACAACCATGTCTGACCACATTCAACATCCGCACGCTTTCGTCATGTACTACATCGAACATCAAGCGGTTTATAATATCTTTTTAAAAAATGTCATTATTCGTCTACACCAGTGATTCCCAAACTGGTCCACATGAACCCCCCTAAACCTGTAAAATTTCGAAAGTGGCCTACGTGAAAAACCAGTTTGGGAATCTCTGATCTACACGTATTCTTGTTTGTTACAATCAATTCGTGCTTATGAAATTAGTCTTACAATATGAAAAGTAGTATAAAGAGTTGTTCAGATTAATATTTAAGTTAATATTATTAAGACGGTTACTAAGAAACTAATTCTATGTAAATGTTATTTTACATAAACTTATTCAGAAAAAAAAAAGCTTTAGAAAAAGAATGTTTAAAGAAGACCTCAGGTTTTCTGTAGTCCGATGTGAATTAGCTGATTGTTTAAAAGTTTGAAATTCAATAAGATTTAAAAAAAAATCCTTCATGAAATGAAACATTTTTTGTTGTGATTTTAAAGAGGTATGTATTACACAAACAGTATGGATGAAATTTGTCAGAGGTCGGTTGAAACGAAAGGAGTTTAGCTACAAAATTTATTTTTATAAATGATATATATAATAAATTTTGATAAAATAGATCGTCTACCAAGTTGTATTTATAATATATACCTATAGATATTTCATTCAAAAACAAAATAGATAGGACTTTAGATTAGATAGTAGACGAAGGATAGACAGGAGTTTTAAAATGATTGATAACATACGCCTTTCAAAAACTCTAGCTATTAAAAGTGACAACAAATCTACTGACTCCTTAGCGAAGTCCATCTGGGGTAATAACACTGCATTGCCAGTTATACAACCGCCGAGAAATAATGTGTAAGCGCTATTGTGTTTTATTTTACATGGTAATGTTGCCACACTAAATATTGATACACTTTTTTTTCACTTATTGTCACGCTATATCGAGATATAAAATCGTATGTAGGGCGCTGTATTGGTATTCGCAGGTATTACCATGACCTTTTTAAATTAAATTTCCCAGTAACTTTCATTAGTACCGTATTGGGCTTTTTTTTCTAAACAAAGCTGCCCCTGTTGTCAGACAGAAATATCTTTTGTTATAAGGGTGTTTTACGACAAACGCCCAGATCCGGAACGAAATATTTGTATTTCGGGCAATCATTTGCCCCGGGCGGGAATCGAACCCGCGACCTGCGACGCCGAAGCCGATAGCGCAGCATCAGCGTCAAACGTGCTTGACTAAGTACCAGCATTGACAGAGCCAGTGTCTTATTACCAAACAGCAGGGTGGTTATGGTGACAGCAAGTACGGCTTCTCAGCGAATGGGAATGGTTCTAATGGCACGATGGGCAATCAGGGCCACATGCTGCCAAACTCCAACGAAGCACCGCCGTACCAATGCGGACCCATGACGCATTCACCGCCTCACTCACCACTCTATGGCACTGGTAAGTTTCCCAGCTCCCGAATTGGGATTAACCAAGGTGGTGTTAAGGTATCGTCAAAAACTTAGTAATTACTAAAGAAGACTTTAAAATTATCCTCCGATATGAGGTGAGTTCTTGAGGCGTGGTAGCTCAGTGCCAGCATCAATGCAGTTGGTAATTAATATTTAACGATTTTAAGTACTGATTTATCACGCGCTCAACATATGAGGAAACGTGATTATTTAAGAAACGATAAAAAAAATCTTAAATTCCGCCAATCCGCAGAGGGTTCGCGAGGATCGCTGCCCTAATACTAAGGAGATCTGTGCTCAGAAATAGGATATATATAACTAAGATGGTCCAGATGATCAGGTAAGCTAACAGCAAGAGCGTGGAACATATTATCCAAAAGTTTCTCCAAACTGTTATAGCATTAGTCTTGGCAAAAGGGAACATGTTTTCTCTGATAGTTCACATACCACCTAAAACTTTTCGCTGCTTTTTGAAGTGTAAGTTCCATTAACCTATATTTTTTTTTAGTTCTAATGGTAAGTGACTTAAGTTGCTCGTGGATTCTTTAATCATGGGAAGTGACAAAATTTACCTACTTAATGGTTAAGTGACTAATACTGTGAAGCATTTTGTTAATATATATAATATTTGTGGTAACATTGTGAACCATTAAGAAAGTGAATATTACCTCGCACGCCAATCTAAATGCAAGAGTAATTGGCATTTTATTACCAAGATGATCATGAACAGAAATATCTCAGAGACGATATTCGAGTCTGTCATCAAATGGGAATTCTAAAAAACAAAAAAGTAACTAAATGTAAAAGCACAAATTCTTTTACGTTACTTCTTCATTTGTGTAACTAAAACTACATCATAGCTTTACCATGATTAAAGGATTCTGAATTGTAGGACTCTATTGCAGCGTCCGTACTGTATTGCCAGTTAATCTACCGCCCAACCGTTATGAGTAAGTACTGTATTTCGGTTTGAGTGGCAATGTTGCTAGCGTCATAACTTAATAGAGATATACCATCTTCTTTCTCTTTGGATGAGCACACCAAACTAAACGTTCAGTATGATGCTGTATTGTTGTGGGCAGGCCTATCGCTTACCATCAGGCGAAAGACTTCTCAATCTTCTCACTTCATCGCCTTAAAAAAAGCCGTGTTCGTAGTTCCCGAACTTCCGCCACGCGGCCCCTCCGGACGTCCCACGGGCGGCGTGCTTCTTCCAGCCCCACCACCCACTCGTCCGCCCCAATCTTTAAGACACAACACACCGGTAAGTTTTATATATATATATATTATGATATATTAATATCCTACATATTAAGTGTTCAGATATTTGTTACTCCTCTCACTTCACTCCATTACACACTAGTTTATAATCTGAACTCTCATAACACTGGTAAATGACGTGTTTTATTTTTTAAACTAATAAATTTAAAATGGTTATTATTGAAATTTTTTTTTTTTTAACCGAAGTCGCGGATGCAAGCTGTTTAATACATAAATCTTCGTACGGTACAAATATTTTCTGTTTCAAGTTCATCATCTATGGCAAAGATGAATATTTTCCTTCATTTATACAAAAACTACGGGTTTCAATACCACTAATAGAAACACTTGTCGTCTTCATTTTCAGATTTTCTTCAATTTAATTTAATTTTCTTTGACCACTGCCTGTTTTTCGTACCTTTTCAATAAAAAAAAGTCAAAGAATATGTACATGATTTGTTATTTGTTTATCCATATTGTTTGTTTCAAGTTAGGTCTATACCTATAGGCAAAAAATGTTTGTAGTCTACGATAGAAAGGTTTTACGAAAATATAGTGTTTAATTACGTAATTAAAGTAAAATAATACTTAATAATCTGTTCCATGACATGAGTCTTCAAAGCGTCGACTAAGAACTAAATTAAAACGCGGTAATCCATAAACTTTTTCATTTGATCGTAATGTATATATCGTTCAACAGAATCGTCCCAGCGCACAAGAGAGGTTGTTCGGCCCCCCTAAGGACCCCAACTGCGATGACAACGCCACCTATACCGCACGACCAACGAGCATGATCATTCAGCAAACGCAGGGATCTCTCGACCGCCATAGACACGGTTCAAATCCGGTAAATTGCCACAATATTTCAACCTTGATCATTGAATTTTAAATCAAGCACGAAAATCTACATTCATGACTAATCGGGTGCACAACTGGGTGGTTCGGCGTAAAGTGGAGGTATTTTTTACTTCCGCGTTTTGTCCGGCGAGTGAGGCGGCCGGTGGCGCTATACCCTCCCTCCCCTTTCGCCCTCTCTCACTCCCCCTTACTTGATCCTCCGTTCCCTCTCTCCTCTATCGTCCCTCTCTCTTCCTTCCCTCTTTTAAACATTTTCCTCCTTAAAGGCTGGCATTTGCTAGCTCTGTAATACTGCAAATGTCCAAGGGCGGCGGTGATCACTTACTATCAGGCGGGCCGCATGCTCGATTGTCAGCCCAATACATAAAAAAAAATCCAAACATTATGGTTATTTGTTTTTGAAAAATCTACTTTAGTTGCGCCGCTTTATTACCTTAGGGTCTATTTATTTATTATAACAGAAAGTTTAGAATTTCAACAAAATACTAACATTTTAATCATCTGTTTTCATTTTGTAATAATATTTTTTTAACGTAACATTTATTTAGCGGTTTTCAATTTCTTAAAGAATAAACATACATACTTAACTTCAACCTTTTCATTATAGATATACTTGAAGTGACATTCTCATCGCACTATTTTAATTCTAGCAAAGTTCATACGACGGCACCACGTACGAATACAGCGCATCGAATACAGGGTCATCTCTCGGCTCTTGCCGGCTGCCTCCGAATGCACCCGATGACCTTAAGGTCGCACCACCAGGGTGAGTAATTTTTATCGAGTTACTAATCATCAATACGGAACAAGTTTATTTAAGTTTTATATCTGGTTAAGTGGACGAAACAGTGATCTGTGAATTTGAAAGAGAGAGAGAGATACGATTTTGTCTCGTTAAAATATATCGAACAAAAAATATGAAAATCATTATTTTTGAATCCTTTCGCCCTTTGTATCCTGAGGCCCTGGTAGCGAAAAGATTAATAGAAATATTATTTCCATCAATCCAGTTAATTGTAAAGCAAACTAACTATTTTTTATTATAACATAATGTCGTAGTAATAATAGTAGCGAAAGGGCTAAGATGTACTTAGTCTGTTCTATGACCACGAAAGTGATAAAACTCTTGTACAACCCGCCTCGAGACGTCGCATATACAAAAAGCAAATAAAGCGCTTCAAAATCCGTACTTTTAAATAATCACACATGTGGATAATGCCTCGTAGGAAAATGGAACCGCCGCCTCCTCCCAACCCGACGGCGATGTCGGCGCAAAGTCCCCAACGCAATTCGAACTCCCACGAGCACCCGTCTCTAGACTATCGGGGACCCGAAAACAATTACAGGTGACTTATTGGTGTTATCATCTTATACCTACTATACTGTACTCAGTGGCGGTACTACCATTTATTCCCGCAACGCTCACGCTTTTGAAGGTGGTAGAGCCGCGCAGCTGTTCCCGCTGCTGAATGGGCCGGCTCGAGCCGGGTAATTACCACGACCACACAGAAAATCGGCGTAAAGTGGAAGTGTTTTTGCTTCCATGTTTCGTCCGGTGAGT
>DWHO01000282.1:0-22249 GCA_018247575.1 Eurytides lysithous rurik | reverse complement strand
AAGGGCATAGACCGCCACGCGGCCCCACTGCGGATTGGCGGACTTCACATATTTAAGATTTTTTTTTATTGTTTCTTTAACTATGCAGGTTTACTCACGATGTTTTCCTTCACCGTTGAGCACATGGTAAATTGGCTAATTATAAATTAACAAATTCATTGGTGCCGGCACCGGGATTTGAACTCAGGTTGCTCGAGTATATTGAATTCTCGAAAACGGCTCTCACTTTACAAACAGTCAGTGTAGTCACATTTTTTATATGGCTACGCTGGTTGGCTGGCTGTGACAAATCAAAATATATTTATTCAATTGGACCTCCGCGGGAACTTTCAATTGTCATTTTTACATTATTTTATGGATAACACATACATAAGTTAAAAAAATTAACTACAATACTCAAAACACTTGTCCAATTTGTTCAAAGTCGGAAGTATCTGACTATAGTCGAATGAATACAGTCATACTACCTAGCTAATATTGAAACTGGGATAGTTCCAACAAAAGCTAGGTCTTATGACTTGGGCAAAAGTCGAGTTGAATTTCCACGAAGAACAGGAGAGGGTAGAAAACACTTGGTGGGTTCTTTGATTAACTTAACAAGTGGGAGCAATCTAATAATATAATAAATTTCATTGTCACAGGTTCTGTAACGTCAAGTAACATGGGCTCACCAGCCGGTCAAGACATGAGGCACTCCAACACACTCCCACTTGACTACGAGCAGCCTCACACAAAGAGACAACGGATCGAAGGCTGGGCCACATAGCTAGGCTACGAGGCCTTCGGTCCCTACCCGAGGCCCCTCCACCCGCACTGCTAAATTTGGGCCAGGCCCCTTGCTGGCCCTGCAACGTGGCTGCGTATCCCCCGTCGAGCTTCGGTACCGTCCTAAGTCCGATACAATCACGTTCTTTTCAACGGTGCTGGTTTGGAAGATACACGGTCAGTGCTAATTACTCAATCAAGTCTGAAAGGAAAAGGTGCATCTGAATCAGAGGTGCTCCATGGTGATGGCACGGCGGCTCACGCCTATCGGCATGCGCTAGCCCATGGGATTTCTAAAGCTCTGTCGGAAAGAAGCTGATGTATGCTAAAACAATTCCCTTGTAATTACAATAAATCGATGTTGATGCAAAATAAATGTTCACTACCCTTCTATTATACGTAATTACTATTATTGCACACGCAAATACACTAAAGAGTAAGATTTATTGTTAAAATTAAGTACGATGTTACAATTTAATGCAATCCTTCAGTACCACCTTTAACTTAATGGTACATACGTATATATAGATTGCTAACTCCTCTGTATATAGAAACATTATATGTACAATCCGTGCCATTGTCTGTTTAGCTAAAAATTTAGTCAATTTAAAATTAGAATTAATAAGTGAACAACACGAAGGTATACTGAAGTTCAAGTGAGCGAACTGTTTAAAGCAGCCGAAGTGACGTAGTGCGCAGAAGGAAAAGACCACAATACTGTGTGAAAGTGCGTTTAAGACTAAAACGACTGTTGACATTTGTGTTAGTGTTTTAAAAAAGTTTTTTTGTGCCATTTTAAAAGTATAATTATAGTGTGACATCCGAACTTTGAATCTTTGTAAATTAGGTAAGTGTAGTGTCATCACAGAAGATAATAAGTTATGTATTGGAAAATGTATCTATTGACATATTTATACATGAGAATCATAATGATATTTACATAATATGTATACACGTCCCGTTAGGAACGAATGTTACGTAATATAAGTAGATAATCTTAGCTAGGGTTGAGTATATAAAGGTACCACACGAAGCTTTAAAATTCTTATGATAACACTCGCACTCTAAGCAGTTTTGTAAGGTAACAAACACGGTTTAAGTATGTCATAATAAATTAGAGCCCCTTGCTGTTCAAGCCCTGACCTTTATAAAAAAAACTTAGTTGAAGATCTCATTGAGATCGCAAATGTGTTTCACACATCCTATGAGCACAGCTTCTTGTTAAAAAGGTCCATGTCATATGTATCAATCTGATTGAAAACACGTGCGGGCGTTTCTCATTATCAGACCAAAAATTAAAGTCAATTTTGAATATCATAAAATGTAAAACCGTACTTGTAAAGTACCTACTTTAGTATTTATGTGTTTACTGTTTAGCGGCTGTAATCGGTAACTAGAGGAAAAATTTAATGCTTGTTGTTAGGTCACTGTCGTTTTGTTAATGTGATCTGAAGCTATATCGATTTTACTAAGTAAACAAAATTACACAATAAATATACATAATATATCGAACAATACGATTTGTGACATATATAATAGCTTTACACGAACACACAAAGGAAATATATTTATCACACATTAAAATTTTCATATTTTGGTACAGCACTATAAAACCACGTCCGCCCTATTTTTAGACGTTATTGTGTTATCAATATAAATAACAGTAAAAATAGTTTTAATTGCATTGATATATCAAGCATAATAAGTATAGCGTGTAAATGTATCTATCAATTGTTGTTTCATGAAGTCATTGTTTGCATCATTATAAATGTCGCTAGCGCTATTGGAAGAATCATTTGTTCCCTATTTCCGTAACAGAAGTTCATCTTGGAGTTTCTTTATGTACTAGTATTAAAATGTTTCGTATACAGCATGTAGTGCCGAGATGAGAGTCTGCTTCTCTTTACCATCGTCCCCCTCGTATCTTCTCACTGTAGATGCCTTACTCACAGTGCCTAATGTAACCATTTTATACCAAGTTTGTACTAAGATAGCATTTTTTGCTTGAACCTTTTTCAGTATCAGGTAATTTAAGGTACGTTTAATGATAATAAATTATTGTTACAATCGCCACGTCATGTGTGTTTTTGTCATTATTTTAAAAAAAAATGTTGTTGAACAAAGCGTCCTGGCGTATTGATTTTTCTTCGAAATTATATTATTAAAAAAACTGTTGTTAAAATTAAAAAAAATGTGATTGTAAATACTTTAAAGTACATTAAGGTAAAACACGTATTTACACATTGACTAGAGACCTTCACATCACAATAACAAAATTTTAATGTGTATTTGTTAAATTTGTACAGGGATGTAACCAGTTTCGATGTTCAAAAGTCTGAACGAGTTAAAATGTATTTTCGCATTGTAATATAATATACACCACTAGTTGTAAAATGGAACAATATTTTAATACATGAGCATAATTGATGTTGGCCCTGCTTTAGGGATATATATAATTCGTGTACACCTTTATTGTTAGATTAAAATTGTTAATGTGATAAACGTACTACACTGTTGCAGTTCTTGTAATTTTAATGTTGTATTATTTCAGAACATTTTGATCTTTTGTTCCTAATCGTTCATTTCAGTGGTGACTGTGCGTTATGGAAAATTGCTCAACTGTTATATATCGAAAATGTATTGCCGTCGATCCTTTCATCATTTGTGTTATAATGACACATAATACGTCTATGTAACGGCAAGAAATATTTTTTAACCGGAAGTTACTTGTTTTGACATATCTTGTTAACTTAAATACCTATATGTAATCCGTATCTAATGCACTGATCAAACTGTTACATACATAATCTTTATACTATAATCAAACTCTTACATTATAGACATAGCAATGGCTAATTGATGAGTTTATATATAGAAATAAGAGGGATATTTCCACTCCACTCGTGTTAGTCATATTACTTTTTGAATTTTTCACATAAAAAAAGTAATTAACGTCTGTCACGTCGTTAATTGATACGTCGGGTGCACATAAATGTATTTTAACGTCTATCTTGTATAAAATAATTCATCAGTTCAGCTGGTATTGGGAGCATAATTTCCGAGGTTGTGAGCTTTGCTGTCGGGAATGATTTCACATTTAATTAATTAATTAATATTTAAAATATTAATCACTTCAACGCACAGCCGTGTTGTGTGTTAGTGTAAAATTGTTTGCTTGGTTTGTTTTAGATGTACCTACATTTGTGCATGTTTTTACCTATAATTAACTCGCTGTGTGCCAATAGCAAAGGGTCATTCACCTTCTGTTTTTACCTTATAGAATTTGTTGCATTTAATAAAGGTATAGTCATAAGTGGTTAATATTTGAAATCAATACAGGTTTCGACGTGGTAGATGTGACACGCATTGTTTGTATTTATCTTTTTGCTATTGCTTCACAGCTTTTTGTGAACACCCAAATAGATTTTAGGAATATAAATACATATCCTTATTGAATACTCAATTCGATTTCACACATTTCTTTTCGTAACATCAGTTGTGCAATACATAATGTAACAAATGCTTAGGTAGGTATTAGGTTTATATTCGTTTGTGTTTACAACAATGCAAAATCTGTTGTATTTTATCGATATATTTACTGTTAGTGAGAGGGCACCTGTGACTTTTCGATGGTGCCCTCTGGGAATTTAAGTCATATTGTATAATTACTTTTTAAGTGTGAGGCCGGGCCAAATATTGCATTAATTAAGGTCTGACGGCGACTGTATCTCTGTGTTGAGGCAGCCATTTCTGCCCTGTGTAAAAACTGGTTAATTGTCATGAACATCTCAGTGGCTGAATGATATTTTAATGTTAATGGACAGTTTTAGAAAATTGTTATAAATTATTTTGATGACTGTTCGAAGGATAATAAAGAGTTGGATGTCAGATTTGTATCTCATTTATTCAACTAATGTCACAATTAATAAATTGAAATACTATTCTGTCTTAAATGCAATAAGTAAATCAAAACGTGATCAACATGTAACACAGAACACATCAAATACTATCGCCAAATACGCCAAAATTATTTGCCTTTACTCCTTCGTATTCCAACGAAACACTCTTTTCATTGAGGGCGAGTTTCTTTCGCTCACGATCTTTTTCGAATATCTCCTGTATTTCCCTGTCTACGTCAGCTGAGCTGTTCCTTAAATCCCATTCGAATACGTTGTATTCACTGTGAACTGTTATACTCTCTTCAGACACGTTGATAACTTGACCTTCGAGTGTCCCTCGTGATTCGGCACTCGTGCTGGGCGTTTTCTTACTCCTAGTCGAGTCACAGTCCTGGTCATGATGATCGAGATCTGACTGGCCCTTTGTCAGTTTCGATTTGACTGAACAGGATCCCATGAAATTGCATCTTTTTGAACAGCCGCCCATCCATTCGCTTATCAACGCTCCAGTTGCAATAACGAAGCCCGCTACTAAAAGGAGAAACATTCCTTGGGTGTCCTCCAAAGTTAAACCTTTTTCCTGAACCGTGTTAATTTTTTGAGACCCTTTTCCGATCTAAAACATAATTATTATTAAATATAAAATTATTACTTAAATTCACATTTAAAAAATCCGACAAAGATCAAAGATTGCTGTATAAGATGAAAAAACAATTGATTTAAATAGTCATTAGTAGTGTAAAGATTATTTCGACGCTGGAAAGCAAAAACGTAGTAAATGACACATGGAGTCATTTTTTTTATTTACATTGTTGAAATCGGTAAATTAAACCATGTCGACTGGTGTATGTCTGATGAAAAATTTTGGTTTTGCTGGTTACTACTACGTTTTTGACAAAAGAAAATAATTATATCGAATACTATTATAATGTATAGATTTAAATTAAAAACAAAAAACTCCCAAAAGACATTTTATACCGATAGCCTTCCAGTAGCACTGCGTCGAAATTCCCAGCGAACTTCATCTACGATTTTATCGATAATTCCACTTTGTAACATTCGCCCGAGGTCTCCACTTAACTTCTCAAAATATACCGACCGGATCGGAAATCCTAGAGCTACCCCAAAAGGTACGAAACATTCATTTGAAACGTGTAATACAGCTCGCTTTGATCTAAAAATGATTTAAATAGTTATTTTTTAAATATATAAATAACAAAATAAAATTAAAACAACAACGATCGGTTAACATTTTCTTCACATTTTGATACGTACTTTGTTTCCGAATAATTTGTTTGAACGATATATTCCAATTCAGATTGAGATCCTAAAAACGCATAAGGCCAGAAAAATGCCCGAGTAGTGTTTCTTATACCAGCTTGTACATTTGGTACAAATTCTAACTTTTTTAAAAGTTTGTTAGTATCAGGATCGGACGAATTAAGAAACCATCTTTCCCATCCACCATGATCTAATGGAAATAATGCATCTTATTATTTTATCTTTATTCTTACATTTCTTAATAGTTAGTTTTTTTTATCAACGTTTTCATTAATATCATTACCTAATGTTCCCACCCTGTAAAATCCCGCTAGAAGCTGTTGAACGGTGTCTACCGTTTCTGGATAAATAGGTAAAGTAACAAATGCTATGATGGAGCCTGTGTAGCAGCTTGTTATTATAATAGTAAATATCCAATACCAACCTTAAAATATATAGTAAATTAAAATACTATCCGAATATAAACCATAGCAAAAACATGAACATTTAGAGAATTGTTACCAATCAGCAATCTTGTTGTAATCTTAGTAGTTCTGCTCCACGAATTTTTACCCACAAACGTGAAGCAATTGGTAAATGTCCCGAAAACATACCAGAACATATTCTCTACTTCTCCCGAATTATGAATCAAATGTCGTAAAGTATGTTTATCCGAAAAAGCTAAGGGGAAAATGCCGATCATGTATGTCAATGTTAATGCGACCCAGACTTGCCAGTGAAACGGGCCTAAAATTGCCCTATATCTGAAAAAAAAATATTTTCAACTGCTTTTTCTAGTACTAAACAAAGTATTACCTTCAAACGAAATATTACCTTGGCAATGCAGTCGACATAAGTGTTATGAAAACAGAACAATCTTGAGAATGTGGAAAACTTAAATCAATATCACGAATTCTTTCACGTGTAATATATATACCAGCTGCCGCTATATCCGCTTTACCTGACACCACTTCCTGAATCACAGCATCTCCAGGACTACAAGGGTATTATCGTATAACTAAAAATGGACTTAATTTATGAGTCTGAAATTACTTATTCATTTTTCTACACATACCCTAAAAACATCTCCCGGGGTTCAACAATTTCCAATGAGAAGTTATTTCTTTCTGCTAATAATTTTAGAAGTCTGACCTCAATTCCATCCCATGTAAATCTTGATTGACCGCCATCTTGTTTTGTATTAATTCTACAAATTTTAAATAGCTACTATTAATAAGATTCTTTTATGAAAACTGAATTTGGTGAGTGATTAGTGGTGGATTTACCTTCTAAATATAAATGGAGGCTGATCAGCTGCTGCTACAACAAAGCGGTGACCAGCGTATCCTTTGATCATTTTCGGTTGAAATAAATTAATTTTTCTTGAAAATTTACCATGAGACCAAGAATTAATTACAACTGATTTACTTGCACCTAATCCATCTGTATATAGTTCATGTGTATACAGTATATAAGGTGATACCTGAAAAATATAAAGCCGTACACGAAAAAAATTCGTGTTAAAAAGTAAGTCCATTATTGCATTCAAAATAATAATTTACCAATACTCCGATATTCTCTTCTTTAAAACTTTCACCGATAACGATTAAATTAACAAATATTCTAGACAATGGTCCTGTTAAAAACTCATGTACAGCCCATTGCGATGATCTAGCTACTACTATAACCTTACTTTTGGGTTGTTTACCTAGGACTTTAGCAATTCTTTTCACGTTGGTTATTAACACTATAAAATGCAGACATTTAGTATTAGCTTGCAATAATTTTGGCTCACTTAATTGGTCATTGTCTTCAATATGTCCATGAATATAAGATAATGGAAAATTTTTAAATAAATTTTGTAACAGGTGATTTTCTTTTAATTTCACCGAATTGTCATATAGTATTACTGGTACACAATCGTTTAAGTAAGTGAGTGTAATATTATGAAGCAGCTTAATAAGTGAAGAAGTTTGACCAGACGTATTATTTTCCTTAAGAAAATGTTCACGCCACAATTCCTCCCTGGTTTTAGGATGCCCACGAAACACAGGGTCAGCAGCTTTTCTCAATAAACCTTTTTTCGATTTTACAAATCCATCTTCATCTAACAAACCCTCGAATTTTCTCTCTTTTCTGTTGCTATGTGGTTGATTAACAGATTGAGTATCGACCGCATTTTTGTCATATTTTGCTTTATAAGTTTTGCAAATTCCCAAACTGGATCGAGCTGGATAATATTCAACAACTTGACAAGAAACTAATTGAACTATTATATGGAAGTTTATGATGAAATAATGTAAGGAACGCATTTTTCGAACACAACATCTACTGATTGAAACCTGTCTGAACCAAAAACTGCTTCATGTACCTTTATGTAGGTTTTTGTAGACCTTGATACATGCTATACCAATGGCCAGGTGATATGATTGAAATTAAATTTTTTATGACTTCTGCGCTACTTCGATTCGGTCATGAATAGAAACTACCGTGTTATCATGAAACCCAAAAAAATATCGTGACTAAGTAATACTTGGACAATATAATTAGGTTTTATAAAACAGGAAACCTTAGAGTAAGTTTTCTTATAGTTAATTCGTGCTTGAAAAACTGTTAACCTAAATAAGTAATGCACAGAATTATTATTATTAGGATATAATAAATGAAACATACATATTTTTATAGCATTTATTAATGAGTATTGATCACTAATGTCTTTACAAAAAAATGATGAACTTATACATAGCAACTTGTATTACTTCTTCCAACGCAAACCGCGAGAGTAATTGTCATGTCCGAAATTGATTGATTTTACTAGGAATATCTAAAAATAACATGCAATCAAATGTATGCAAAAAAAGTGGAATATCAATAAAAAAGATTTTATTAAATACTAAACCTATATTTACAATAACAATATGTCTAAAGTTCTAATTTTAAATAGATTTGTAGCAAGCGCTTTTGCCTACTTTAGTAGCATAGCATACCAAAGCTAAATTAAAACTAAATTAGGAGTCCACGTACAGATGTGCTTAAAATTATCTTTTAAAAGGGATTATATTTGTTAACTGTTTACTGTAGTTAAAACTTTTGAATTATAAATATGGACCCATTAAAATTTTCTTAGCTGTCGCATAGACATGTGTTACATCAATAGCACGATGTAATCAGACGTCTACGCAATGCTGGAAGACAGATTAAGGAGTAGAAAATGTGATTTACTTTGATAATTCTCAGTGGTCTATAACCAATCAGACAATATTTTATAATTAAATATAACTAATTCTATATTTACATCGCATAATTTTATAAGGCAGTGTCAACCACAAAGCTGGCAAGATTAGAAAATTATTTTCTAAATTTTAATATGGCTTTCGTATAAACAGTCCAATGTCATCTTTGAAGCAAATTTACTATGTTGCACTATATATAATGTACATTCAAAATTTCTATCGTTTATTAAAACATTAAATTAAATAAGGATTGTAGTCAAAAAGTTAAGAATAAAACACAAAGTAAATATTAGTGTAACTTTGATACCTACGAGGTTCTGCCATATTTTATAGAAATCAGTTAGTGCTATACATTACTGTAATAATAGCGACGATTATAGATGATTGAAAACACATAATATCACAGTTTCCAATATGTAACTCCACGGATAGCTTAAATAGAGAAAAAAGTCATTACACTATTATAAATTCGAATCACGTCTCTCAATTACAATGAAATTGTTTCAGATAAAAATATTTTGTGACCACCGATATCTAAATGGCACTTCATAGATGGTTATAAACAATTCCTACTCTCAAATAGTTTACAGTAGAACGGTGATTGCCTCGTTGGCTTATACCTATTACGTTTTATTGAACAAAGTTAAGGACGGATACGATATCTATTAAAGGCTATGATTAATTACTCTCCGATGTCATTGTCGATACGTGATGATTTAATGCCAGTTTTTCCCGTCCAGGGATAGATTTCGGGACATGGTTGACATGTTCTCATGTACCTTACTCCTGATTTATGCCAGAGATTGCAAACTTTGGGGTTGTTACATTTCTTCGGACGGTCCTGAAACGGAAAACATTTTTTTTAGAATCGCATAAAAATAGGACTTAATAATATATAATAAACGTATAAAACGATACGTTACAATACTAAATTAAAATTTACCTGATAGTTGCATTGAAAGGGTTGGAAGTTATTGAGCCTTGATAATGGAGTTGGATCTCGCACCCATTGCAAAGCCTGCCAATTAGTTACGATCCACACGTCTTTCATTTGATTGATGTAATCCAAAAACATGATAAAACCTTCTTTGTGGTGTGGCTGAGTAAACCATGCTGCGTGATAAAATAGACCGAAGGGAGCTCTAAAATATTAAACATTTGCAATTAAATCTCATATAAATGAAGGCAATAACACATTAGTCAATTTCAACAACATTTACGACAAAAATATACCTGTTACTTGTGTAGTGTCTGTCAAAATTCTTTAAAAGCATTTTGTACACGCCTTCAGCCTCTGGAGGATTGGCACAAGCATCACCCATTGAGCATCTACCGCCATTTAAATCTTGCCACATTACCATAGGAACTTCCCAGACACCTGAAATTAAAGGTAACTTCAGATTTTAAAATACATTATAAGTTAATTAATGCGACAACACAGTCCTAAAACATGGCAAAAAGTGACAAGATAATTATCTAACAAGCGGTTATGCCGATTTTTTTTATAAATTCAGTAATATAATTAATGTTAACATAAATGCTCTAAATACAATTTAAGCTTCCATGAACTTGAACATGAACATATTATAAGGCAATTCGTACAAAAACTAACATCAAGACTATAATAGAAGAACTTGTATTGGGAGTTTACTTTAAACAATATCAGTAGCAGAAAAAGAAGTGAAAAATTATTAACCTGGATAAGATTTTGTCGGGCACGGTGGAATCATACAATCATGGAACAGTTTATAGTCAAGAGTATATGGCCAGCTTGGTGGTTTGTTTTCGTAAACGGGCAGTGAGGAATCATAAGTGAAGTTCGAATCGTATAGCATCTTAAACATTTTATTTCCACCAACTGAAAGGAAAGGCGCTCGCATGCCTCGCACATCTTCTAATTTCACACCACCATAAGCCGCCAGGATTTCTCTTTGACCACCTACTTCTCTATTCCACTTCTTTTGGGAAAATTGCTCCCCAAAGCTGTGTCTAAAATCAAAAGTAAAAGTTATAATTTATGTTTTAAATTCAACAAAAACAATATACCCATTTGTTAGTAAAATAAGTATTATAAGTCTGAAAACGTTAAAGAAAATGAAATATGCATATCAAAGAGAAGTTAAGATAATACGTAGTAATAATAGAGAAAATGTTTATACTATGTGTTATTTATTATTACTATATTACTAGCCTCTAAGACTTTTCCTGTGCTCGTATAATATTATATTTAACTTACGAAACTGTATGTGAAGCCATCTCATGTCCAGAAGCGTAAAGATTCTGTACTTGGCTGTAATCTGTCCATTCGTGTGACACATAAAAAGTGGCACTAATTGGGCAACCGTTCGGATTCACACGGCCTTTTTCGAATAGATCCGAGTACAGACCCTTGTTGAGGTCGTTAACAGAATCATCAAAAGTCAGTAGAACAATTTGTGGAACGCTCTCCAATGGTAAGTCACCTGTTTCGCCATGGATGTAGGTTGTGATCGTGCATGTGGTTATTGGTACCGAAAGTGCCAGGAAGAGGAAGATTACGTTAGGTAAAGAGGAAGGAGAAGAAAACAAAAAAAAATTAATAAAAGTATAAACATATTCGGTTATACTATATATAAAGAGATAAAAAGATATTTTTATACATAGATGGCCAAGAATAAACTGTTAGTTATTCCCAAGAATCGAACATATGATGATATAGTACATAGGAGTAAATCCCGTCGAGTTTTTTACAAACAATGTTCGACTCTTGGCTGATATTATAGTTCTAGACATACGAAGATGTACCAAATCCATACAGTATATGGAAGATGTTGTTGACCTAGTAAACTTACGATATCGTGTGTGATGCAAATTCATGGCCATCTGCATATAGATTTTGTACTTGACTATAATCTGTCCACTCGTGGGAAACATAAAAAGTTGATGATATTGGACAGCCGTTCGGATTAACACGTCCGTTTTCAAAAATTTCTTCGTAGTACATTTTATTCAAATCATTCACAGCATCGTCGAAAGTGATAAGCACCATTTGCGGCACTTCGTGTACAGGCAAATTTCCTAAGACAGCAAATTTATTCAATACAAGTAAGTTTACACGCACGAACTGTCTCTTGAAAATTGTTTTTACAGTAGATATCTAAAAGCAAAAACTTATATCCAATTATTTTACGTTTCATGCGTACCAGGTACATCTTTCCCACCACAATAGCAGTCGGGTAACAAACAAACATCCTTCCGGCATTTTGCTGCAGTTTTATCAGGAGTCGGTTGAGGATATACTGCAGTTGGTCGTCGTGGTGGATTAGCATATATATCCACAAACTTTGCTTCAGAAACGATAGCTGTTGAAGGTTTGAGGGTTGGCCGACTGCGGCTGCTTAAAAATACAAACATCATAAGTAAGCTATACAAAACATATGTGTACTTATATAATGTACTACAGCTCAATACAGTTAATTTTAAACAATGTAAAAAATTATTTTCACTTTAAAAAAAAAGTATTAATCAAATTTGTTTTGTATCTTGGATTTTATCCACCATTTATGTATTATGAAGTACGACAATTAAAAAAACAAAACTGATTCTAACGTTGGCGGGGTTCCTCTGTTTGACTGTTGCTGTGGCGCCTCTGATCCATTTGACGTAGAGTAATGTGCCGATCCACGACCACGTGTGATGCTTGGCCTGTCAAATATTATTTTCAATTGAATTGCTCGCTTAAAATATTGAAATTAGTACGCGTGACATTTAGAGAAGCATTTGTAATTATTTTTTGATGCATCCATACATAAAAATTATGGTGTATTATATTATAATTTAGAATTTAGTGTTCAAATATTCATAGTTAATCTAAGCAATACTGTTATTGCTGAATATCACATCTCAATATACACATTGAATTGATTACATAATTGTTGTTTTAATACATTCTACAATCAAGACATTACATGCAATAAGTAAATCCGTTAGAGTTTTAGCTGAATACAACTAATGCTTGTGATTTTGTGCATTTTCTATCTAGCCATTACATGGATTGCAATGAGGTGCAAATGCTGGCATTGAGGAACTTTTACATTGTTTTAGTTTCTAATTTATATTAAATTTATATTTACGTAACACTACTTGGAAATAAATAATAATGGAAATGGTCACGTCAGGAGTTAACAATTTAAAATTCAATCGATTTGAAGTCCCCCAATGAAAATAGTATGCTAAGCGACAGATTTTAGCAGTAGGTGCTATTAAACTGTTTGAAGAATACTTTTCTCATGCTAGTTACTTCGCGAGGCTGAAAATGAGGACCTTTAAATAGAACAAGCCTCCACCGTCCATTATTTATATAAGTATTGAAAGTAACATCAGGCTGCATTGACTACTCGGCGGCGAACTATGTACCTCTGGTATTTGATTTCGTTGCATTTTGGATTCGCTTGCAGACTGTTGTCTGATGAGCAATTGGTCGACGATTGGTAACTCCTGCGTCCACCTCCAAGATTTGCCGCGGCTAACTTTATAGCAGGATTAACACGTGAGGCTCGTGTTGGGAAGGATAAACTTTTAGTGGTCATTTTCGGTTCCACTTCAACAGTCGTAGTCGATTTAGTTGTACTCGTCGTCGAAGCAACATCAGACATAGTAGGTAACGACTGATAATTCCCTGTCTCATTTGGTAATGTTTGTTCTATATTCGTTATAGTCGGTTTAGTCGTTTCGCTAACAAGGTCTACGTAAGATGTGTGTAAATAACCGCTTTCTTTAATGGGCAGCCTATCAACAACAATTTTTTCGTCTTTGAATTGTTTATCAACAGGATGCTCAGTAGTTAAAATTTTACTAAATTTTAACTGAAATGAGTCACTATTCTCATCAGAATATCTGTTATCTGTGGTACTTTCTGTAGTTTTAGTTGTTGTTTTAAAATTAGTAAGATCTATTGGAGTAGTTTTTATGTATGAGACAGTAGACGTGGGATCATTTGGCAAACCCTGCCTAACATCGTCAAATAATTCCGTAAACCTAGCAGAATCCACACTTGTTGGTATAAACGTACTGGTACTAGGTTCTGTAATAATTTGTAACGATTTGATGTTGGTTCTAAAAGGCTTGGTATCAATGTGTTTTAAAAGTTTTTTTTTATATCCTATATTTACTACATTTTCTGAAGTAGTTGATATAATATTGGGTGTCGTAGGGTAAAATTCTTGAATATTTTTTGATCTTGATGCTAAGTTATTAAAAAACGTTTTGATTACGTTTCCTACTTTGCCATTTAATACTTCTGTAGTGTGATCTGGTATAACTACGTCATCTACACTGTAGCTATAATAAGATGGCCTCTGGGATATATATTTTTCTTCGTCAACCTTTCTTTGATCAACACTTTCAAACGTGCTTTTAATCGTTGTGCTCGATGTAGAGCTTGTAGCATAATCTTGAATAGAATCATCGATGTACGGGTTTTGGAAATTATCTAAAATTTTATATGGTGTTATTGGTGATTCGGAAGTAGTTTCTTCAACAGTAGCTTTCAATTTCTTTGAATTTAATCCATCGACATTTTGATCTACTATAACAGCTTTATCCTCTAATGTCTCCGATTCTTGTTTTATCAGATAATTTGTCTTTTTTTCTTTTCCAATATATTCATCAATTTTGATATCTGTCATCAATTCAGGCAGTCTTTCATTGTTAATATATTTTGTACTAGTGGAAACTGCAGGGGTTGTATTTATTATTTTTCTGTGTCTTTGATTTTTTGTTTTAATATAATAGTGCGTTTTGTTTTGCTCATTTATAACTTCAGGTCTTTTACCTCTTCGTTGCGTTGGATTGCTCGTAGTAGCTTCATTATTGTAGTTAATACCCTGTTGCATCCTAACATTTTCATCGGCATTGCCGTTATTGGTGTTATAGGAAAATCTTTCGGATTTTTCTGCTGAGCTAGCTCCACTTTCAAAACGAATTACCTTCTGCGACGTATTATTACTATCGTAAGGTCGTGTAATAACTGTCAAAGTATAAGGATTTTTAGTATTGTTCACATTTTGTCTTATTGAAAATCCTGTTGTATATTTATTTTTACTACCGCTTGGTCTAACTAACTTCACATCCACACTACTAAAGTCATCTGTCGCTTGAGTAAAAGGTCTGCGTGTCGATAGTCTTTCAGTTGAGGCTAAAATGTCTAATCTATTTGAGTTTTCAGTCCTTCTGAAGGGTTTGGCACGGGATGAGAAATTTATGAGTGGTGAATGGATGGAAGGAACTAAACTGGTTACGTTAAAAGAATTTTGGGTAGAGGAAATAACAGGATTTTCATCTGCGGAGAATCTGTTGAATACAAAGCAAAAGAAAACTATCTGATTTAAGCTCTATCAATATAAGTCGCTTTTAAGCTTACAATTAAACTATATTAAGAAACAGTTGTTAATTAACAAATATCCAAACAAGCGTTCGTTATTAAGTTTCAATCTACGTGAGTTAATAGTAATTATTAAACTGGTTTACGTTTTCTAAATAACTACCTAATATTTTGACACTAGTATTTGTTTTCTAGTACTGTATTTGTGTTCCTGTGAAGATACCACAAAAGCTAATTTCACGTATTAATGAATGAAAACATTAAGTATTGAGAGAAATCTGTATCCGAATGTCTTAAATGAATTAAACACAACCTTCAAACAAAAAAGAAAGTATATTGGTAATATTAAAGACAGTAATGGAAAATTAATGTGGTGTTAGAAAGGTTAGTGATGAGTTTAAAGGTTGCATCAACATATAATGAAATAGATCTTTTTACAAATGATGAGAAGTAATGACATATAATATTAAATGTGGTAGTATGAATGAAATCAACCAATATGAAAGTATGAAAATACATATGTCTAGCTAAGGCATCTTTTGTAGTACCTTGAAGTAAATCGAGATGGGGTCATAGCTTCTGTGTAGAGTGCAGTAGTAGAGCGTTGTGTGGTGGTTGTCGTGGTAGTAGTAGTGCGAGTCGTAGTGCGAATCGTAGAAGGAGTAGTGCTTTTGGAAGTGACTCCGTAAACAGTAGTCCGCACGTTGTTCGAGTTAGACTCATAGCCCAGTTCATTACCTTCGCCCCTGAATTGTTTAATTAAATAGCATAATATTTAACAGTAAAATAATTTGTCCTACTATTATTTAAAAAAAGTGCTATCTATCGCCTTATATACAATACAAAATGTTACCTTGTGGTGTGACGGTTAGATGGCTGATACTGATTCTGGTTATTTATCTAAAAACAAATAATATTTTTGAAAATTTATCTTTTTGTAACACTGTAATTTATAACTTTAACTGTATATGGTGTTATTGTAACCAAAGTTTAATGGCATTTAAATAATACCTGTCCCTGAATGAGTACATCATCGTAGTCGTCAGCTGGGACTGGTCTGGGAGTATAAGTCTCCACAGGTCTGCGCGTTGGTGGGGGTGTACCTCGGTACGTCTGGTGAATTGTAGGTCGAAGGGATGCAGTATTGTACTGTTGCACGTAATCTGTCGAAAATCATTATCAATGTTACTTATATTTACAATCTTATTCATAAAAAAAAGCTTATAAAATATGTTTTTTACCAGTCGTTAAATGAAGTTAAACGTTCGCTAAAATGTTTTTTTCATAAACCTTCTATAAATAATACGTCGTTATAATTCGTTTAGTTACCAAAATGTTGCCACTACAATGAATTTGGCCAGCAAACTGCCAACCAATATAATTGTGTAAATGAACTTGTACAAGGTAAAATTATATTTAATTTTTAATAAAATGTATTATGGGTGCAATAAAAAAGGCAAAGAATTAATTACAAACCTAGTAACTACTCATATAAAATATAAAATCAAATCGTTTTTTTAAACAAGTTCATTGTTTACGAACCTGAGGTTAACATACATCGATAATCGTACGTCAAATATTATTGTCTTTATAATCAGCTATGGAGAGTCGGCCATCTTTTGCCATGTATCACATGTTATAGTAGCATTCTGTTCTGAGCTGTCATATAACTTAGCCAGAATAGAGGGCCCTTCGATGTGTTATAACTTTTTGTGGATAAGACCAATAGAATATAAATTACTTAGTAACTACAATTCATAAATAATTATTTAATTTTCTTTAGAATTACCTGTATCCTTGTAAAGTTCTCCATCTTCATCATAGACGGCGTAAAACGGATCAAATTGATCCGGACTGTAGCTTTGTGATCCGTTATAAAGCATCTTTGGGCGGGGACTTGGTGAAAAAGAGGATGGAGAAATGCTTTCAGTTGGTTCCAAACTGTAAATTTCATAACTTATACAGTGAACAATAATAACAATATGTTTATTAAAATGAACATCTTCATTCAAACAGGTTCACTAACAGTCATGTCAACACAGTCTTCGGTTTACAAGTCAGTACATGTTACACTATTTCGGAAAAGGGGGATATATTCGTAGAAGTCATAAGATATTATTTCTTAATTGGGTTGTTGAAAGGAGAATAATTTGTCGTTTACCTGTTTGATTTACCATCATGCCTAGTCTTAGTATACCTCGTCTCTTGATTAAAATTATCACGGGGAGTAGTTAGCATTTGTGCAACTATATTGGGATGTCGACCTCTAACTCTTTTCTTTTTATATTCAATTTTTGTTTCTTCCGTAGACGGCGGTTTTGCTAGCCTATGTCTTATCGTGTAGGGTCGCAGAGTAGTCTGATTTAAATATTTAGGAGGGCTTACTGTATTTGGACCACCAGCAGTAAGAATAGGCTTTCTTAAATGTATAGATTTATTTCGAGGGGTATGATGATTTATTTCATAATCAGATGCTTCTGGGCGTTTTAAAATGTTCGAATTTTGAATTTCCTGAGATATAGGTGTAACTTTTCCCAAAGGTTTTTCAATTCCTGTCAATTCTGTCCCAGTAGCCACATTCTTCTGGTTTATCGTGACCGGTTCTGGTTTTTGTATTAAAACAGAATTCGGCTGCTTGACATTTGATAAATATTTCTCAGTCTCTTCATTATTATCATCATATTCACGATCATTCTGGGCCATTGGAGGACGTTGAGGCCTTACTTCTGAGCTCGGCATGTATTTAGGTTTCACTATGGGCTCATAATAATAATGATCGTCTTCATCGTCATAATAATAATCATTCATTTCAGGGGAGGGTTTTGGAATGGGTTTTCGTTCACCTAATACCTTATTTGTAGTGCCTATGAAAGGTATTGGTGTGCTACTAAAAACGATATAAGATTTAAATGGAGATTGAGTAGATGTTTTGATAGTTGGAGTAAATATTGTTTCATATTGCAGGTTTAACAGCTCTGAGCTGGGTCTTTGGGTAGACTGAATTATTGCCTTGCTATATGAAGGAGTTTTCCAAAACTGTTGAAAAGCAGGGAGTTGTTTGTTTACTACAGTAGTAATAGGCTTGGGTGTAGAATGTCTTAAGACTGAATTATATACTTTTGTGGGTTGCACAGTGGACATAGTAAAAGGTTTTGCGGAAGAATGAGAATATAAGTTTGATTGACTTGATGTGGATATAAAAGGCCTTCCTGTACTCGTCAATATAATGTATGGTTTTTGACTCGGAGACAAGTTATTTAAATAATTAGATATGTTATAACTTGGTAATCGGGTATTTTCAACCGGTCTATCAAAACTTAAAGTTATAGGTAGTTGACGGTCGTCTGTAAAGTTGGGGGGTTTTAGCTTCGGTAGGACACTACTCAACGCTTCCCTATCTTGTTGTGATTTTATGTTATATTTGTTTTCATTAATGGTATCTTTTTGATATTGGCCTGATTGTAAGGACGTAGTTACTATTTGCGGGTTTGGATGATATTTAGCAGTCGATGATAAACGGAAATTATTTTGAATAGAACTGATAGTGCTGGAAGGAACATTTGATAACGTAAATGGACGAGGTGTATTCATACCTTGTCGGACCAATGCGGTTGATTCTTGAGCAGGGCTTTTATAAGACATGGTACTTATTTCTATTGGAGTTTTTAATGACTTGAAACTACTACTGTACACTCGTTTAGGTTTAGGCGATGTCAGTTCCAAGGACGAGTAGTGATCTTTTTGTAATTTGGCCAAAAATGCATCAAAATCGAAGTTTGGTTTAGCGAAAGGATTCTCTATGTTAGCATACTTATTATTAGGGTGAGTAAAAGCATACGGTGGATTCGGAAAATCGTGATTAAAGCTACTGTTTTCATCTTCATCTAAAGTGTCACCATTTTCGTTTGATTCATAACTATCGTAATAGTCATCATTGTCTTCGGGCTTATTATAATGATCTTTGTTTAAATGGCTACTTAGAGGTTTTACTTTTTCTTTTGTGATTTGTTGACTGTTCATAACTTTCACTTGATTAAATCTATGGTCAAATTCCGGAGATAATGATGACAGCTGAATAGGTTTATTAGTGACAACTGTACTAGAAACTTGGGACGAATCGATGGACGAAATTATTTTCGGCCCATTTGATGCCATTTGTCCAGGAAACTGATTACTGTATTGAAAATGTTGTTTGGGAATATTGTTGTAGAAACCGCCAGAGAGTGATGAAAAGGGATTGTTTTTAACATATAAAGAAGAAATAGGTGGGCTTTTGGTAACAATTTGTGAATTTACAGGGTTTTGAACGAATTTTTGGTTAAATGGATCAGGGTGACTAGGTTTAAAAGGCCTTTGAGATTGCGCAGATTCAGTCGGAAATGACAAAAAGGGACTGATAGTTGTGAAAAAACTATTTTCTTGGGAATATGGCTTACGAATTGCTGCATTATAGTTATCATTGTTAAATGTAATTTGATAACGAGGATTATGTAAATTTTGTCTGTATTGTGGGAATCGATCTACGACATTAACTGATTTTGTATTCTGAAAATTGTTTTCAGGTTTATAGTCGTTTTTTAAAATGTATCTTATTTGTCTCTTGTCCCTGTCCGTCTCAAATTTGTCATCAGTATCGTCATAGTTAATCTTTAATTCAGTACTGAAGTTTAAGTTTTCAAAAACCTCATCACTATCGTTTTTATCTGACATTTTGTCTGATTTAGTCAAATTAGTTCGAGTCTGACCTAAGTCCCTTTTTCTCCTCACATTTATGTTGTCATTAAAATTGAGTGCATTTGTCTCAATATATTTGTCTCTGTCCAAAGAAGGGTCAATTTCGTTATGAGTGTTAGCTCTGAAATGATAACGTAGATTTGTAAGTCATTATTAAGTCGTGGTGCATAAAAATATGAGTATCATCATGTGACACTATTAATGATTAAGCATCTTGATATTTATTTGTAATACGTAATAATATCTCTTAATACCTGTAGGTTTGAGGAGCTTGAGTAATTGTTGCAGTTCGCCTATCGTCTATTTGTGTACCGAAAGAATATGACCCAAACTTGCCACTATTATGTGGTATTGAGGCAGGTATTACATTTGAATTTAAAGTTCTTCCTGAGCTTATAGCCTGGGTTCCGTAACCATCTCTATCCTTTTGAACTTGTCCAATCGTCGATGGTTGCCCTCGGTAAACTCGCTGCTGCCTGTCACTCTCCAGTTCTTCAACAGGTGGCAAATCATCTACTTCAGCGTACAGCTGTTGTTGCTAGAGAAAAACATAAAACATAATTTTAATATCATTTAAATGCTAACTTATTAGTTACACTTCCAATAAAACGCCAAATGAATTAATCGACTTCTTAATTTCTAATTAAATAAGCAATTCTTTACCTTTTCATACTCTTGCCTATTAAATTTAGGCTGTCCCCTAGATGTTATAACAGGATTTGGTTGCGCCCTTGGAGGTGGTGGTGGAGGAGTACGTCGTGGTGGTGGGGGTGGTGGCGGCGGTGGATCTCTTTCGCTAAATCGTTCGAGCTGTTCCACTGCAACTGTACCAGTGAAGTCACAGCCAACGTTACGCGGCCAATCACATGTTTGGAGCTCGTGGCTGTAAAACGCATTTTTTTTATTTTAAATTATTATGAATAAATAAACAAATAATTTGAAACTTTGTTTATCAAAAAAATGCTATTTAAAAGTTCATAATCGAAGATATCGGAGTACAGCTCAGACTCCTTGAATGCAATCAAGCTCAAAGGCGTATCAATGCTATACCTGTACATAAGACCACCCGTGCAGGACTCCAGTAGTGCGCCGCCGAAAACACATACGTAATACAGGGTACAGTCGGTGGGATGAGGATAGTAGCCAAACTCCTCTGGGCAGTCGAAGTCCACTTCCCTCTTAGCACTGGTGGGGGCAGGAACGCTACGGCTTGGTCCGGAACGCTGCCGGGAACGATCCCTTGCCCCAAGACATTCTGAAAAGTATCACACAATCATTTATGTAAATTAAATCTATTGTTTTATTTTATATTATTTTATTTTTAATTTATATTTTTTACTTGTTTTCCAAGTATCGGTTTTTATTCAGACAATATTGACCGGATTAATACGCGTGGTCAAAATCTCATTAAAAAAAATGCCTCCCATAACAGTACAATGGACTGTCACAACAAATCAAAGTCAATTAGAAACAAAAGATTCATTCCAAAACAACTTTTATTGGAAAATATAATAGTACATTTTTCAATACAAGTTGTATTAGAATAAATAGTCTTTCAGTCATAAAAAATCATTGAAAAGCTACAAATCAATACAATTAACAACATTTACCCATTTGTACCTTTATACGTTTTTTTATTATTATTCATTCGTTCTCTATTATGTGCGGACGATGATTTGTATCTCAAATTAGGCAAACGCGTGGTTCATGAATATCTATCAAGATATATAATTAAGGCCTAATGACTTTACTTGTGTTAATCCGTACAATTGCAAGACTTCCTGTCCTTGCAGATAATTTCTGCAGTTATCTTATGGATAACATTCTTGTTCAAATTTACAACTTTTTTACGAAATCTTAATGTTGAATCCATTAAGACCATATATCAGTAAGTGTAGTATAGGATAAATACTAAGATACTATAGGGTGGGCCAAAAATGTTTGCAAATAGCAACACTTGATTTCTCCAAAACCGTGAGAGCAAGGGGCGCGCGGGT